>JAHBCN010012393.1:0-26837 GCA_019359885.1 Listronotus oregonensis
AAATTTTTTTTTGTTATGCCTTTATTATTTACAGCTTTTACAATATTTTTTAAAGCTTGCCTAAATAGCAAAAATGGACGTAAATTTTTTGTTCATTGTCACTTTTACAAACAAGGAAAAAGGTAATTTTTTATCGGGCACCTCAACAAGCAGTGTTTCTACCGGAGTAGACCTCATACCGCCCTTTTTTTTTTTTAAGTAAAACATTTTGTAACTCTTTTAATAAAATATGTAGATCTCTAAAGGTAAAACAAGAAATTTCATTTAATTGGATTATTATATATTTTTTTAATAAAAATACAACACTAAAACCTTTTTACATTGTCATTTTACTTAATATTGTTAGGCAGGATTTTAATTTAGTTTTTCCACCGTCCGGACACATTTAAAATTCCATTAAAACAAAGTTATCCTAAAAATACACAATTGTTTTAATTTCAACCTAACTCAAAGTCAAATAAGACTTGCACAGTTTAAAATTAAAAATCCAAGCAAAAAATAAAAACGCAGGTTTATTCTTTTCTAAGAACTTGTTTTATCGTTAAATCGTTAAATAAAGGCCAAGTTACTATTTAAAAATCTCACCCTCTTAAGGTACTGAGGTCTGAAATTAGACCAATATTTTTAACTTGGCAAGCTTTGTACAGATTTGTATGTACTACTAAACAGTGGCGGCTCCTCCATTGGGTTATTTGGTCAATGAACTCCCAATATTTTCGATTAATATTTCCGAACAAAAACATGATAATGATATAAATAGAAAAATATGTATATTTTTAATCTTTTAAATTTTCATTTATTATTTTAAGCATATAAACTCGTTGACCGATTACTGGATTCCACAACCTTCGCGCAGCGATTTCCAGATCGGTGGTTTCGTTTGTTGGTAAAAAGCCGGACCTTCCAGCCTGCATTGACCGTATTGTGTTAATCGGAGCCGAGTCGAGTATTCCCGATCTAATTTACGATTGGGCGATTTCGGCTGCTTTCCGAAGCATGGTCTGGGTCAACAGCCGTAAAGAGGAAAATTACGCCTTTTTCGAGGTGTTTGTTATTTATTTATTTTTGAATTTTATTTCTTGTTTTTCTTTGTAGTAAACGTCTGTGTGAAATAAAATGCCTTAAATTGAATCCTTCAGTCGTGTTTTTTTTTTAACGAAAATTAGTTAAACCATATGCATTTGAAATTATAACTAATGACCTCCCCGAAAGATTGACCACGAGCCGCCACTGCTACTAAATCTTCCTTTTTTAGAATACAGACAGATCAGTTAAAAACTGACCAAGTAAAAAAACAACTTGGTCTTATTTTAGATTCCAGTACATAAAAAGCCGAGATGTTTGCATAGAAATTTGGCTCTTATTTTACTGTGTGTTTTGGTATATTTTTTTTCTAAGTTCATTGAATGAAATAAAATTCTGCCTGCATTTTAGTTTCTACGACAATTATATCACCCAGGTTAAATTAGATTGTAAATTTATAGAAAACCCCTAAATATACGATATTAATGCCCCTATTTCAGGGCGTTTTGAGTAAAAATGTGCAGTTTCAGAATTTTTCTTTACTTATGTCCTAAAACCAATTAACATACCAAATTTTAAGTTTCTACTCCCTCGAAAAGTGTCCCATAATTTTGTCAATTTGTAAATGAGTCAGTCAATTAGTTAGTAGTAAATTTTTTAGCAATTTTTATAACGCAATTTTCAAAATCAAATATCTTAGAGACTACTTTACATAACTTTTTTAATTTTTTTACAGATAATAAGAATACTTATGTAAATTTACATACCAAATCTCACAGCTGTATGTGGAACAATAACAAAGTTACGATAGGAGGGAACTTACGCTGAAACCTTTTGTGTAATATACACACTGCGTGCGTCATGCCAGAACTTGGACTGGCTCACACCGTGTGCCTACCCCCGGTGTATTTTATTGGGTATTTCATACAATTAGTTTACAAGTAGGTCTCGGAATATTCCCATGTTTACGTTAAGGCTGGATTCACACTATAAGGTCGATCACAGTTCGTTCGCGGTCCGATCTCAGTCTGGTAAAATCTAATCATGTTCACATTAGACAGTCTGACTCAGTTTACGATTCAGTCTTTAACCGTCAATAATCGAAGTCGGATGTATTTGGCTTAAATTAATAATAAAATAAACGTTAAAGTATTTAATTGCTTGAAATATTCGCGGCCAAAAAATGTCATTGAACTTTTCGATTAAAGAATTGACTGTGATATCTTTGATTCTCGATGAAGAAGATAATATTATTAACGCAAGCAAATAATGATTTTTTAAATTATTTAATAAAAATTTTATAAAATCTTTCAAACGTACATTGATTACTTTTGAGGCAAATGTTGCTTTAACGGGTAGTAGCTGAGTAACCGGGAAGAAAAGAGCATTCATATTATCAATACATGTCGTAACAAGTTCGATCTTGCCTAACATATTACTGCTAGTTATGCCGAAAAGAAGCCTAGCACTAGTATTATTATTTAAAAATTTTATTTTGTTTATTCATAACCCAGTAGAAATAAAAACAGTGGTGAATTTCAAAAATAATCTGATTACCCAACAACAGTTTTTTAAAACACAAATTTGCTTAAACAATGTAGATTATATCTACAAGTTTGTACAGCATAGACTGTTAAAATTTTTATGTCATAAAAAGTAAAGCTGTTTTGATCTTCCTTAATTTTTATTACATTCAATGTAAGAATAATTTTTACCAACTAAAGAATCTCGAATATATATTTTTTTCCGTTTAAACTTTTTATCTGTGCCTTAAAATTTTGCAAATAAACTTTATATAGAATTTTAATATTAAAAAATAATTAACATAATTTAATGACAACCTTGTTAAAATTTGTTATTCTAATAGAAAATAGTTTGGTACTTTAGTCATCCAAAATTATAATTCCAGCACAGGTATGAAGAGCAATTGAATTCAAGAAATTTAAAAGTAATTAGGTCAGACTTAAAATTTTGGAATGGTATTACTCGAAACCCAGCTTATATTTTAATAAATTAAAATTTTATTAATATTCCGACTATATAATAGTGTAAGACCTCTAATAATTTCTGTTAATTAGTGTTTTAAAAATTACCATTTAGAACGTCTCTGGTTTAGTTGGTCTTCAATGCTATCTTGCTTTTATTTGCTTTCGTATAAAAACATACAGCGAGTTTTATCAAACCGTGTATAAGTAAATAATATAGAGATTTATTTTTTATGTTAATTTTCAAACAATAAATAAAAATATTAGTTGTAATATTTAGAAAAACCATATTTTTAAGAAAATACATCTGGTAATCAGAACTAACCAAAAGCACCTGAAAATTTGTGACATTTTAAAACCCAATATTCCTAAATATTATTTGCGATTATCTGCTTAACTTCTTTTCAAAGAATAGGTGAAAAAAATGCAAAAGTATTTTAATAAAACATAAATTATAAACCATAGAGCCTCAAGTGATAGATTTTTTAGGACAATTTATTGCTAGTTACAGTCCTATTATACAGAGTGTCCTGATAAGGTCGTCCTCCGGTGATATCTCGGAAACCGTTCAACGCATAGTTTCTGGGATAAATATTTATGGTCAAACCGGTCTCAAAAAAATGCTGTAAATTATTTTCAAGTTTGTAATTTCACCTCTAGAGGGCGTAAAACTAAGAACAAAATTAAAAACACGAATTATTTAAAAATATGCCGTATTAAATTATGTCGTTGATGGTTTTTTTACAAACTATGTAAAATAAAGAAAAATTTTTCTTTTAAGCGCTTTTTCCTAACCTGTCAAATATAGGAAGAGGGCAGGAGCGAATGTACATTTAAAAAAAATTAAATAACATTTTTTCGGCACAACCGATTTTGATAAACTAGGTCTCGTTTAAAAGAGCTTTTATCAGGGCTTAAAATAAAAAATTGATATAGTTTAATTTTTTTTTGTTTTATCCCCAGAGACTGATTTGTATCAAAGTTATAAATTTTGTCATTTTTTTCGAAACATTTAAATGCAAGGTATTATTATTATATGCCTATTAATAAGAGCATAGTAAAGTCAAAAAACTGGTGAAAACCGCATTTTCATATCTTAATTAGTTCTCGACTTATCGCCGAAAAATTGCATTATCCGTATTATTACCAATTTTAAGTTGTCAGATAAACAACGCGGCGTTTTTATCGAGAATGCCATGACAACAAAAACCTTTTGTTTTTCTACGAATAATAAATTATATCCTAAATATTTGTTTATCATCAATTTAATAACAGTATTCATTATTATACGGCTTTTGGGTGATAATAGCTGATTTATTATTATCTACGGACTCTGGACGGGTTGCCAAACGAAAATTTTATTTTTTTTATTTATGAACCAGTAGAAATAAAAATAGTAGTAAATTAAAAAAAAACACTGATTACCTAACAGGATTTTTTTAAAACATAAATCCGCTTCAACAATGTAAAATATATCTACAGGTTTGTCTAGCATAGACTCTTAAAATTTTAATGTCATAAAAAGTAGGGCTGTTTTGATCTTTCTTAATTTTTATCACTTTTAATGTAAAAAGGATTTTTACCAACTCAAATTTAAATTAATACATTTTTTTCATTTAAACTTTTTATCTGTGCCTTAAGATTTTATAAATAAACTTTATATAGAATTTTAATATTTATAAATAATTAACATATTTTAATGACAACCATTTTTTGTTATAGTTTGTTATTCTAATAGAAAATAGTTTGGTAGTTTAGTCATCCAAAACTATAATTCCAGCAAAGGTATGAAGAGCAATTAAATTCAAGAAATTTAAAATTAATTAAGTCAGACTTAAAATTTCGGAATGTTATTACTCGAAACCCAGCTTATATCTTGAATATCAGAATATTTTAATAAATTAAAATTTTATCAATATTCCGACTATATAATGGTGTAAGACCTCTAATAATTTCTGTTAATTAGAGTTTTAAAAATTACCATCGAGAACGTCTCTGGTTTAGTTGGTCTTCAATGCTATCTTGCTTTTATTTGCTTGTGTATTAAAACATACAGCGATTTTAATTTAATAATTTATAAGTAAATAGTAAGAAGGTTTATTTTCCATGTTATTTTTTAAACAATAAATAAAAATATTAGTTGTAATATATAGAAAACCCATATTTTTAAGAAAATACCTCCTGTAATCAGAACTAACCAAAAGCAACTGAAAATTTGTGGCATTTTAAAACCCAATATTCCTAAATATTATTTGCGATTATCTACTTAACTTTTTTTCAAAGAATATGTGAAAAAGTGGTAAAGCATTTCAATAAAATATAAATTATAAACCATAGAGCCTTAAGTGATAAATTTTTTAGAATAATTTATGTAAATGTTAAATTATTTTCAAGTTTGTTATTTCACCGCTAGAGGGCGTAAAACTTAAAACAAAATTGAAAAAACACATTATTTACAAATATGCCATATTAACTTATGTCGTTGATGGTTTGTTTTACAAACTATGTAAAATTAGAAAACTTTTTTCTATTAAGCGTACATTTGAAAAAAATAAAATAACTTGTTTTCTGCACAACCGATTTTGATAAACTGGGTCTCGTTTTAAAAGGCTTTTCTCGGGGCTTAAGAAAAAATATATATAAAGTAAATTTATTTTTTGTTTTATCCCCAGAGACTAATTTGTATGAAAGTTATAAACTTATTTGGATTATTTGGAATTTGGATGCAATGGTAATATTATTTTATGCCCATTAAAAAGAGCATAAAAAAGTCAAGAAACTGGTGAAAACCGCATTTTCATTTCTTATTTAGTTCTTGACTTATAGCCGAAAAACTGCATTACTCGTATTATTTCCTATTTTAAGTTGTCAGATAAACAACGCGGCGTTTTTATCGAAAATGTCATGACAACAAAAACCTTTTATTTTTCTACGAATATTAAATAAGATCCTAAATATTTGTTTATCATCAATTTAATAACATCATTCATTATTACACGGCTCTTGGATGATAATAGCTGATTGTTTATTATCTACGGGATCTGGCTAATTATATCTTTATTGGGCTAGAATAGAATACACATTTCCAGTTTCTCTTAAACGGGTTGTCAAACGTCCAGAGTTTTTTTTTAATTAAAATACCACCTTTCGGGATATCTTTATGTTTATGGTATATTGTCTTGCAGCAATGGAGGCATTTTGAAAAATTTTAAAATAAACTTCGAGCATATCGTATGCCCCGGTGATAGAACAAGACATAATTTAAAATTACTTAATAACAATTAACAAACCTACGTATAATAATAATAACGATAAATATGATAAACAAGAACTAAATTTGAAATTATCAGATTTGACCAACAATGCACTTGTCATTTTTGACGTCCTTGTTTTTTGTAATTTTTAACGTCCCGGCACTCTCAATAAAAACGCCGCGTTAATTATTTGACAGCTTAAAACAGGAAAAAATACGAGTAATGCAGTTTCTCGGCAATAAGTCGAGAATTAATTAAGATATCAAAATGCGGTTTTCATAAGTTTCTTTACTTTCTTATGCTTTTTTAATGGTCCTATAATAATAATACCATTGCATTTAAATTTTTCGAAAAAAATGACAAAATTTATAACTTTAACACAAATCAGTCTTCATAGATAAAAAAATAAATTTACTATTTTAATATTTTATCTTAAGCCCTGATAAAAGCTCTCTTAAACGAGACCTTTTTTATTAAAATCGGTTATGCCGAAAAAAAGTTATTTAATTTTTTTCAAAAGTACATTCGCTTCCCACTCCTTCCTATATTTGACAGGTAAGGAAAAAACGCTTAAGAGAAAAAAGTCACCTAATTTAACATAGTTTGTGAAAAAACTATCAACAACATAAGATAATACGGGATATTTTTAATTAATCCGTATTACTAATTTTGTTCTTAGTTTTACGCCCTCTAGCGGTGAAATTACAAACTTGAAAATATTTTCCAGCATTTTTTTCAAGACCGGTTTCATTATAAATATTTTTTTCCAAAAGCTATGCGATGAAGGGTTCTCGATATATCGCCATAGGACAGCCTTATCAGGACACTCTGTATATTTATTTGTAGTTCTTCCATTTAAGTAAAAAAAATATTTTAAATATTATCAGCAATTTTTTGGGGCTTTCCGATATAAAGAATATTGTTTAATCAAAACTCAAACAAAAGAAATCCCTAACATGAGCTCCTTTTTTGTTTGTTATAATTTATTCCTATTATAAAGCTTTTATTATGTTTATATTTTGTGATGTCTATGTCTGGCATTACTAAGGTCTAAATAAATTTAAGCATAATTATATATCTTTTGTAACGTTTTTTCAGTACAACCACGTGTCTACATTCATTTAATATTGTTTATACCTTTAATTACCTTTTTAATCGATTCAAGATTTTACTGTAAACGTTGTTTGTATATTTGTAGTATGCATACATATGTGTTATTGTCGTATAAGACTGGTCGAAAATTAAAACAAGATTTTTTGTAAACTATGGTTTAACTTTAACTTTTTTGTCTTTATTAAGATGCAACTTTATTAACTTCAAATTCTTTCTTAAGTTATATTGCGTCCAGAGCACTGGAAAACCGTTTCGCAGAAACAATAAGGAAAGTTCATTAAATCAAAGTTTCCATTATTTGCAACTTTTACAAAGTATTATATAATATGAAAAGTTTAAATATCTATCAAAAGAGGTAATTTAAAGGATCTTTACTTTAGCGATACAAAGGCTGTAAAAATTGTTTGTGGTGTGAATATATTGGCCATTGTTTTAATTTATCAATGTTGTTTAAGAATGGGTTGCTTAGATTGGGTTAATATTATTACAAAATGTTTTTTAAATATCTTACATGACAAGGTCATATATTTTTAAAAAATAATATGTTTTATTTTATTGCCCAGTTAATTGGATTTAAACAAATTTATATACTTATAGCTCTAATGTAAAGTTATAAATAATCTTAAGTGCAGTAAAAAGCATGTTTTAAAATTATAGATACATCTGTCTTTATACAGTTTGTAATATCGCTATTTAATTGATATATCCATTCTTTACTGGCGGGAAAACACATTAATTAAGTATAAGGATGTATTTTTTTTAGGTTTAAAATACACGTCAAGAATAATATTAGGGAAGCCCAAACTAACTATCTTTGTTTGTTGTAAAACGACAAATATAATAAGTATCGTTTTTAAAATGACCCAAGGTGTAAAAACTTTACTAAAAAAACATCATTTTTATTGTTTAGACGGACTATTTAATGTCTTAGGTCTCATATTAATAAACTTTTTAATTGGATCTCTTTATTTTTAAAAATTTTAAAACATATTAAATATTCCGATTCTTGCACCAAATACTGGTATTTATACAGTTATTCTTAACTTAAATATCCATATTTAATTTTTGCATAATAGGAAACTGCCGATATGTGTTTCAATTTAAATTTTTTTTTTTTTTAAAATACCAATATACTGTCTGGCTTCGTAATTTGGTATATAAAGGAATAACTCATTTTACCTAATTTTACATTAACTTTAAAGATATATTTACAGTAAACTACTAAGTGAAATAAAAATTTTGCTATTGAAAACCAAGTTGTATTTAGATTTTAAATAATACATTTCACCTATTAAAAATAAGTAACACAATAAAGATATAGTTTAATAACACTCGTGTATTAATTTATATTTTTTAGATTAGAATTTTTAAATTATAAGGTACAATTTTGTCATATCGGTCAATTCATCAGTCTTTTCAACTATCTGTTCATCTGCTACAACTTGTTCTATATTTTCTACCTTATCAATGCAGGAATAATGGCAAAAAATTATTCATTGATTTTTTGTTTCGGTAGTAAGCGTACCAAAAACATAGGTTTGACTTTTTTTATCTTATCTCTTGTTACATTCTAATACCTATATTAGTAAATGACCAAATTTAAATAGATATGTCCTAACTTATCTTAAGAATATTTGATTGTTAAAAATTACACTAATATTAAATTATGGATTCTATTCAAAATAAACTTGCATGTAACTGTATAGTATACAAGTTCTTTACTACTTGCGGCACCTAATATAAAGAAAATTTATCCTCCACCTCGCCTTAATTTGATACGTGCGTACCGCCCTTCAAAGGGTCGCCCAATACCGGCCTTCTGAACCACCCTCTGAACTGCTAATACCCGAACTTTTTGTTTGTCTGTACACTTATAGCCCAATCAAATATACATTGAAAGTAAGCAAAAGGCTATTTAGTTTTTTTGTTTTAAAATTTGGTCCGTGGGTGCAAATAAAGCATCTGTCGTTTCCTCCCAAAAAATTTTTGATGGGAGAATTTTTGACCCGATTTTTATTTTGTATTTTTTTACAAAGCATTAAAATTTCCATATTATTTTTACTTTCTAAAAAGTTTCGTCAAACCCTAACCAAACAAAAGCTACAGCCCGTCAAAAATTGTCTATTTTTTTCCCAACATTCCTTAAAATCCCCCAAACCCCCCATATTAATATTTTATGTTTCTTTAAAACTTGTCATATTATAAGAAACATAAAATTGATAACGAAAAGGGTTTACTTAAAAAAGGCAATAAATTTGTATTTATGAAAGGAGATGAAGACTTGGTTCGAAATAGAACACATTATCAACACATCAATAAACGCATTAAATCTTTATAAGCTTATCTGTGAAGGTTATTTTGTAAAAATCTCGTACGAAAGGCTATATACCATATTTGATGGAAGTGTTTTAAATAAACTGTTTTAAATATATTGGTTGGTCAAGTTTACATTGTTGAATACGTTTTTTTGAGTGCCTGCTGCAGATATGATATCGAGGGGCCCAGAGAAAATAAAAAGATATTGAAATACAAAAAAAAAAAATCCGTAAGTAAATTTTAATCTAAAATAAGTCTAATAATTAATAAACCTAAGCCTGGGTATGGCTAAATAATGGAAATACTGAGCGTTTTTTCAAAAAGGGCCCAAATAAGTGCAAAATCACAGGAGTAAATTGAAAATTAATTGAAAATTTTTTTGTTTAATTTTAAAAATCATAGCATCTGTCTATAAAATTAATACAAATAAAAATTAAAATTTTCATCAGATCAGACAAGAACATTTATATTTAAACATTGTATAATTGGTATGCCCCCCGTACAGTTCATAAGGTATTAGGTCCCCGGGTCTATATAATCGAATTTTTGACTTACCAGTTGGTCAGCTTTCGTAGGATGCTTTGGGGCAAGACATAAAGAATGACAAAAAAGAAATCGATTAAATAATGCCCGTAAGTGCTAGCCTAAAATTTTATTCAAGATTCATTTTTGATTATTTATTTTGTTTTGTAAGCTATTGCTAATTTTAAAAATTGGTTTTTATGTTAAGTAGTTTTATATTAAAAATTATTTACTTATATTAAAATATTTTATGTTTCAATTTTAAAAAATTGGGTAAGCTTTGTTGTATTTTGGTCACACTGTATACATGAAATTTCCATGCCAAAAACCAACCAAAATAAAAAAACGACGCGTTCAAGCTTTTTTCAGACAAAACCACCAGAATCTTGAATGAACTAAGGCTATTTTAGAGACACAATACCCCAGGTGGCACCAAAACTTTAAAAACCCCTTAGAAAGTATACGACGGGCTGTGGATAATAAAGTTATTTTTGAAATTGCATTTTTGGGGTAATCAGAGTTATGATTTTTTGCTGTCATAGTAAAAGATCTAAACTGTGCGTCACCTCTTCCTCCTACCTAAGCCTTCCTCTTCCTCCTCCGCTTTAAACCAAAGCGGGTTTAAGTCAACCATTTTCAACCATAATCAATTTTATGATCTTTATAATACTTTGGACGACTTATAAAGAAATATGAAGGAGTTAATGGGAGGATTGGTGATTTTTTACAATGTTGGCAAAAAAAAGACAATTCTTAACGGGCGTAGCTCGCTTCTGTTAGAGTTAGACGAGACTTTAGTTAGTGGTTTTAGGAAATTTAATGCCCCTTAAAAGTACGAATTAAAAATCGATAGGAATTGTTTCAGATATATCGCAAAAACTAAAAAAAAATTTAAAAAATTCGTGGGTTTTTGTTCAAAAGTTCTCCCATCAAAATTTTGGTGGGAAACCACAGATTACTGTTATTAGCAGCCTAATAGACCAATTAAAACAATAAAACTAAATATAGCCTATTTCATCTTACCTGGGCCTTATTTTGAATGACAATTTGATTGGGCTATTATTAATTAATACCGTTTTTTCTAATAACTATTTAAAAATGTTTTAAAAAGAAATCTTAATTTAATAATATATTCGTGACTCACTACATCTTGTACTGGTAGTTATAAAGCAATTTGGTTTAAAAAATATTACCCCGACCATATAATGAAGACCTCAGTAAAATGATTGTTTAAGTCATTACAAAATGATAAAACTTATAAATTGCAATTTTAATATTATCGTACTGGATGCTATTTTCACATAATTCACAATATGTTTGATAACTGTTCTTCTAGTGCTTTTCTTTTTTTCCTTTATCGGAAAAAAGTTTTATTTGACCATTTTGGTTTTAACTAATCCATCTATTTTAACTTTTTTAGTTTGTTAATATTGCCAATCTTAAAATTAAAAATTTAATAAAATTATTTTTCTTTATTAATGGGTATCTCTAACATCGGATTCAGCGTCTAAGCTAAATAATCCGAAAAATTCAAATTTTTTTATAGATATTTAAACCAGATGTTTGACTTTATAAAAAGGATTTATTTTATGGATACCTAATGAAACTTTACCTGTTAAAACATATGATCTAATGTTATCTTGACAATTGTTTCTTTGCCTAAGCATACTTTTATAATGCTAGAATAGGTGATTTTTAATATATAATTTACAAAATCATCGATACGGGGTTAAATTTTTATTTTAAATTTCTTTTTTACGAAAAAAAAAAAAATTTTTGCAAATAATTTTATAATAAAAATTTGTAATGTAAAAACATTTTATTTTTTTTTGTTTTTTGTTTTTTTTTTTTTTTGTAAAGAGGTTTTAATATTTTTTTTTAATAAAAAAAATTAAAAACCCATAATATTAAAATTTTAAAATTTTTCTTTTTTAAAATTAAACTTTTTTTTTTGCCCTAAATTTTGTTTTATTATTGGCTAATAACTTCCCAAACAAATTTTAAATTTTAAACAGCAACATCGAGTTTTCTAGTCTTTAATTGGCTATGCGATACTCATAAATAAGAAATATGACTGTCGCTTGGTTGGAAATAGGACACGGTTTTATATAAACGACACCCAAGCCTTTGACTCTTAGGTAACTATTTGCATTAGGTAAGTTTTTGTCGCACTATTAAAATAATTATCGCTAAATGACTTCACATACAACCAAGAATTGATGTAACAAATTTAAGCCCACTAATAAAAGCCTTTAACCTTTTGAAGTACTTTGCTGCTTTTCTGCCTTAAATTATATTTTAAAATAAGTAAATTTAAAAATAAAAAATTAAAAATTTTTTTAAAAAATAGTATTTTATAAAAAATACGGCTATGAAAACCCTATTTCCATTTTTTTCAAAAAAAATTTTTTTTTAAAAAATTTTAAAATATAAAGTTTAAAAATTCATCGGATTCCCAAATACATTAAAGTTTTTTTTCCTTTTTAAAATTTTTTTCCATTTCCAATAAAAACTTTTTTTCAATAAACCACTGTCTAAACAAAAATACCCGTTAAATCTAATAATTTTTGGCCTAATTTTCGGGTACACCCTGTATTCTAAGACATTTCAAAGGTCTAAACATCCAGGCTGCTTGTTTGCTACTAATATACGGTTTTTATATCATCTAAATTTAAGTAACTATAGACAAATTTTAAAAAAAGGCGTAAAGTCATTTAAAAACTTTTTTAAAAAATTTTTTAAATTACAAATTCCCTTTTAGGTATTGGGGGGAAATTCCATGTCCCGCCCTATTGACCCCCATGAACTTGCAGATCCCTGCAACAAAAAAAAAACCCAAAAAAAAAAAAAAAAAACAAATCTAACTACGTTTTGGGGGCAAATCCACCTTTAAGACAGAAACTAAAAAAAAAAATTAATTAAATTTAAAAAATTTTGGCTAAAAACTTGGAAATTTAAAGATTTTTTTTTTTTAATGCGTTTTTTCGCATTAGGTTTTGACTTTTTGGGTTTTTTGCCAAAGGTGGGGTTTGGAATTGATTTTGTTTTCCCAATTTACTTCAGCATTAAGCATAGGGAAATGATTATTTTTTAAATTTAAAAGAAAAAAGGATGGTAAATTCAGGTAACAAAAACAAAAACCACCACCTTTTTGGGGTTTTTTCATACACCCAAAAACCCCCAATGTCATTTTAAAAACCCTTAAAAAAATAAAAAAATATCAAATTTTTTTGACAAAAATTTTTAAAATTTTTTTTTTTTTTATTTCTTTTTAAAAAATCGGCAAAAAAACCCGAATTTTTTGGGTTTTTTTGGGTTTTTTTTTGTTGCAATTTTATTTTAAAGAAAAAAAAAAATTTTTTCCCGGGCTGGAAAAGGGGTTTTTTTTAAATCCCCAAAAACAAAATTTTGGGCAAGGAAAAGGTTTTTTTTAAGTTAATATATTAAAATTGGAATATTATTGGCAGAAGGCCAGAAAACATTAAAATAGTGCCATACCCTGCTTCATGAATATTACAATTATAATGTTTTTTCCAAAAACAAACGAGAATGAACATTCTTACAGCAGAAAATAGATTTTTAATCTTATTGCTATACGGGTTAAGAAAAAAAAATAAGTTTTATTTTTAATTTTTGAATAGGGGGTTCTGCTTTTAAAATTTTACATAACTTTTCATTCTGAACAAGTTTTCTAAAGGATATTTTTTTCTAAGTTCACTAATAAAAGCAGTTTTCTTTTATGCAATATTTGTTAATTTGCATCTACCCCGTATACGCTAGGGTTTATTTAAAGTTTGGAGAGTATTTTCCGAGTTTAAAGACTACGAAAGGTTTTAAAGAAAAATAATTAAAGTCAAATTTATTAAAATTCCACCATTTTTAAATTGATCGTATCCTATAGCCTTATATAAGTTTTATTCCTGTAAAAATCCATTTCAAAGCCTATCTACTGGTAATTTACTGCCTATTTTTAAAAATCCAATAAATTTCTAAAAACCGCAACGTTCATGAATATTACCCGGGTTAAAATGGGGTTAGAATTTTGATAGCCAGCACGTCTGGTATGCTGCATATTTTGTATCGAAAATAAAGAGAACTTCGGCAAAAAATGACTTTCCCATGCTATTTCCTTGATATATCGCTGCCATTGTAGCCGCCGAAAACCTTTTGAATTATAGGTATTTTAGATGTCTACAAATCAAAAATACAGTTAAGTTTTATATTTACAATAAATATTATTGGTCTGGTTTTATATAGTTTTAAAAAAAGATTAAAATAACGGAAGTAAATATTAATAATTTGGGACTAATGATATACATATGTGTCGCGAAAACGTTATTAGATTTTTTTAATGTATTTAAAATTATTTTTCAACATTTACAAACTTATGAGACTCAATTGACTGTACGTGCACCATTTTCTAGGACCTAGAGTAAAGTGGTTTTATCTGCCAGGAGGTCTTAATATTATTTTATTGAAATAAATAAATTGTAATAAATAAAGAAAAACATATTTTCGTAAAATGGTATTTTTCTTGTGGTAGTTGTATTTGATCTTTACCGTTAATATTTTTTGGATAAATAATTAACAACTGTACGCATTTTTGACAAAATTTAATGCCTATTGGTAATGTATCCACCGTTTTAGTATACTAATAAATTAAATAGAGATAATAGAGTGGACGCTTTTTTATTACTTACAGGTTTCCGTTACAAAAGCAAGTCACAGTATATCAGACGAAAATCTATGGTATCCCGGCATGTGTTTAAGATAATGTTAACATACGTATTTATATTATTTAAATGTAAGACATGTACAGAGCGCTGGAAAAATGCATAACCAAATTTCAGAAGATGATTTCTCATTAAAAAATACATAAAAAAGTTATTATAAATATGGGTTCGAAAAAGCGTATTTTCTAAGATAGAGGATATTAAACTTTTATAAAAAAAATAGGGTATTTGTAATTATCTTTATTACCCTATAGCATATTTTCCTCAAATTTTTGAGTGTTATTTCTAGTATTACGGGCCTAATTTGGACCTTATTAAATTAATGTTATTAGGTTCAGTGTCATGTCAGAAATTACCTTTTCAAATATTATTGCAAAAAAAATGTTTGCAATTTTAATATTGTTATTAGATTAACAATTTTTTTGTTCCTTAAAATTTTTTCTATCTTTCTTTGATTTCAAATAAAAAAATCAAAACCATTTTATTAAAAGTCTCCGGACCCCAAATTATTTTTTTATAGGCCATAAATTGGTTTTAATTTTTTTTCTTAGATACGAAGCTAGATAGGCAGAAATATAAACAGACAAAAAAGTTGTAATTTAAGTTGCTAAATCTAAAAAAAAAATGCAAAAAAGGGGTCCCTAAGACTCCACTGGACTTAATAATTTTAATTTAATTGGGCCTAAATTGGGCCGCCGGTGATAGAAATAGCACTGAAAAATTTAAAAAATATGGGTTACAGGGTATTAAAGATAAATACAAAAAATATATATATTTTTTAAAAGTTTAACACTCTGTATCTTAGACACTATGAATTTTCAGACCCATATTTATAAAAACTTTTTTTAAAATTTTTAAATAGAAATTACCTTCTGAAATAATAAAATTCAGGGTTCTATAAAAAAACAAAGGTAACAATGGTAATTTTTACATTGTCTTATACCAAAGCTTTTGATCCTTTTCTGTAAACAAAAAGGTTTTGTAAATTATTAAATTAAAAACGAAAAAGAAAAAAAATTGACCCTAAACGGATTTAAAATAGAATTACTTTGTCACATGTAATATAGTTTTTTGGGTACATTGATAAATCTAATAATTCTCGGTTGAGTAAAATTTATTCCTTTGGGTTATCTCGAAAATAAATAAAAGCATTCTTACCTACTAGAAAAAGGTCACCAACTAAATAATTGGTTATTTTTAAAATAACCAACAAAAATAATTATTTTTTTTTCTATTTAATTTGAAAAGGTATTTTAAAACAGATAAAATTTTTTAATGACCCTTTTACTTGTAAATGTCTTGACTTTAATGGGCTCAGAAATTATTGACGTAAAATTTTATTGCATTTTTAAAACCCTGTTTGGTTTTGAAACTATATTTTAATATCTATGTCTAAGACTTGATACTTTAAAAAATATTAGACTTTAACAGCCGTGTGATAATCGCATTGTTAAAGTTAACAATGGACTTAACAATGGATTAGATTTGACAAAGAGCTAAAAATAAATACTCTTGGCAACATGACATAACTTAAATGTTAACTATTAACAAAAAATGATTTAGTTTGGGATTTTAAATTTAAAAATAATTAAATATATTTAAAAAAATAATTACCATGCACAGACCATAAAAAAATTGGTTCGGCACACCAACAAAATAATTTTATATATTTTCTGCAACAACAAGCAGCACAATAGATAGCTTAAAGGACCAATACTGCAAATCTTCTTTAAATTTGGGTTTTTTTAACAGGTTCTTTAATATAATGCATGCCCACTACATTTTATTGATACATTTCGGTAGATAGATTCATCTAGAGTAGACATAATATTTGCTTTATTTTCCTTGAAAATTAATGTTTTAATTTATTACATATTAGTAAAACTATCTATTTACAAGAATTTTATTACTTACTGCTCTTTAATACCCATCTATTATTTTTAAAATAAAAGTAATTTAAATATTTGCATGTAATAACTAGTTATTACTACTTACTACTAAAAGCTAACCTCTTTCATAAGTTAATGTAAGTTAATGCTGTCCGAAGCTACAACATGCGGTACTAAAAAAAACCGTTAGAGACCCGATGTAGTATAGGTCGTATACGCCGCAAGGCCTTTGTTGAATTCCAAGTTAAACGCACTCTAGGGTGTAAAACTTGACCTAAGAATTTTTGGTTACTAAGTTATCACTTAAGAGCGATTGGATATACATTTATAACCAAAATGCCATGTACCAATTAATAAATAAAGACAAGATTTTGGTGTTACTAAATCGATAACCTTGTCGAACACCTCACGGAAAGGTAATGTTGCTAATATTTAAGTTATCTTAACTAAAGCTTTTAACACTTTTATGTAGACAAAAAAATATAGGCATCAATAATTTTCCAAATAAAAACTTTAACAATATTGGATTTTAATCAGATCTAAAATAGTATAATAATAATAATTCTAATGATTTACACAATAGAGAAATTTCTGCCTTTCTGGTTGTCTTGAAAATCAACAAAAGTATATATTAGATTAAATACTAACTACCGTAAATATGATTTAAAAAAAGCTATGTTATAATAGGCTATATAAACAAATCACTGAAAATTTAGCTGTAACGACGTAGGTAATTTTTTTTTAATAAAAAAGGGTTATTTATATTGTTTTTAAACTAAAAAAATATTTTTATTTATTTATGTCTTATTTTTTTCTTTTTGTTTCAAATAAATATGGATGTATTTATCATCGCCTGGCAAGCTTTTACAAAAATGTCCAAAGCGTTTGTCAAAATAAACCGTTTAAATCACAAATTGTTCAGTTTTCCTGAGAATTTGTTCCAGTTCCGGCCAATTTGTAATGAACGACTACAAGTTTTCAGCTGTGCTTTTCTACTTTTTCGTTGTTGCAGTGTACTCGGACTATTTGTCAACACAAAAATTGATTTTAAAATTGGATTAGTAAAAAGGTCATAAAGCAGACATGTCCAATTTGATAGCAAACAATTTTTAATAAACATAAGTGGGCGAATTAAGTCGGGGTCTGTATACAGGGTGTTACAGAATGTTGTGAGGAAAATTTGGGGGCAGATTCTACATGTAAAAATATGAAAAAAAGTTCATATTAACATGGGTCCGGAAATGCTTTGTTTTTATGATACGGGGTGTTTAAAGTTTTTTGCCTTTTAAAGTTTATTTCACATTTCTTAAAAACCCATGGAGATATTAAGATAAGTTTTTCTACACGCAAATATATTATTTGGTACATTTACATGTACAAAATTATTTTTTAAAACCTTAGATCAGTGGCGTTCATGCCGGTAAGTTCTTATTTTTAGCAAAAAAAACTGTCGCCACTGGTTTTTAAAAATTGTATTGCT
The DNA here is from genome assembly GCA_019359885.1 of Listronotus oregonensis. Taxonomy (NCBI): domain Eukaryota; kingdom Metazoa; phylum Arthropoda; class Insecta; order Coleoptera; family Curculionidae; genus Listronotus; species Listronotus oregonensis. The sequence continues at coordinate 18,316 of JAHBCN010012393.1, forward strand.
TTTTTAAAGCCAGTTTAATTCTGCTTAAAAAGTACCTCCTGGACTTTTTCGTACTGACTTACCATTTTCAAAATAAAAATTAATTTATTAATCCGTATCCGTATAAGCTGTTTTCGCCGGAGTCCTCAAATATTTCAAAGTGGCAGAAGAAATTTTCGAATGCGATTTACGGCATGCTTTAACGCAGAGGGAAGCCATTTACAACATTTGATCTAAAGTTAAAATCGAATACATTATTCCTGAACAATTAGTACAAATAAAATTATAAAATTATAAATAAAACATGAAACAGCTAAGTGTACTTTTAGTTTTATTTCGAAAACGGTAAGTCAGAACGAAAAAGTCCAGGAGTTACTAATTTTTGGAAAAACCAGTGGCGTACAGTTTTTTTTGCTAAAAATAAGTACTGACTAGCACGAACGTCACTGATCTAAGTGCCTTAGAAAATAATTTTGTACATGTAAATGTGACCTATATTTGTACATATGCGTGTACAAAAGCTCATCTTAATATCTCCACGAGTTTTCGAGAAATGTGAAATAAACTATAAAAGACAAAAACTTTTATCACCCTGTATCATAAAATCGAAGCATTTCCGGACCCATGTTTATATAAACTTTTTTTCATATTTTAACATGTAGAATCTGCTCCTAAATTTTCCTCACAACATTCTGTAACACCCTGTATATACTGATTGTTTTTAAATGGGCATTTTAACCATCTTGTATGGGGGTTAAACCTTTTATTTCAAGGAATTATTTTTATGGTTTGTATATAACTTGTTAACATTCGTTGAAATTGAATTTTTTTATACCGTTTAGCTAGTAAGGTTCATAATAAAGTGTTTAATTAAGTAATAGACTTTTCTGGATTATCCTGCATTTTTTTGGTCCTTATATTTTTGCCCTTTAGTTTTTGAATTTTTTTTATTACTTAAAAGATATTTAGCAAAGCATATTACTGAATATGTTAAATACATAATTTAAAAAAAGCTGTTCGTAAACGTTTGGCTTATTTTATTCTGATGGAACCATACATCAGGGTAATACTTATAATAAACGCAGTTACCTCATTAACTACCCTTTTAAAAAATATTCAGGGTGGACACTTAAGTAAACCTTTGCAGCCTCTTATTGAAATTAAAAAAAGTTTTGATTTAATTGCAGCCACTGTAATAATGTAACTTAACTAAAATTTTTGAAATTTTATACAGGGTGTCCGGAAATGACAATGAAAAGGTACAATTCTACGTGAAAAGATATAAAGAAAAGTTCATATTAACATAGGTCCGGAAATGCTTTCAGAGGGAGCTACAGACCCTTGAAGATGGTGTCATAAAAGTGGTTTTTATTTAATTTATTAGGATCTACTTACAATACAGGAATTAACTTTTACATATAAGTTAAAGTGATTGGAGGTCACTTTTTAAAAATATCAGGTGACACATATTGCAACCAGTGGCGTGGACACAAAGAGGTGGTTAGTTATTTAGGGTCATATTTTTTTTGCCTAGTGTATTTTCGCTATCTTTTAAATTAACTATGTTTCTTTGAACATTTTTAACAAAGGTTCCTTTGGTATAAAGTCGTATAGTCGACGGTTTTCGAGATAAACGGACTTTAATGCTCAGATTTTTTTAAAAATAATTTTATTAATAAAAATACCAACAAATCAATAACAAAATAATATACAACGCTGTCCCTAAATTTTTAAATCATTTTTAATGTTATTATACATTGTATAATAAGTGTTGAAAATTTAAAAAAGTTTTTAAGCATCTTCTTATTTTTATTACATAGCCTGTTTACTGTATTTACGCACTGCAGTCGTGATTTTAAGTCCGTTTATCTCGAAAACCGTCGACTATACGACTTTATACCAAAGGAACCTTTTTTACGTAAAAATGTTCAAAGAAACATAATTTATTGAAAAGGTAGCAAAAATACACTCGGCGAAAAAAAATGACCCTAAATAACTAACCACCCCTTTGTTCCCACGCCACTGGTTGCAATATAGGTCACCTGATATTTTCAAAAAGTGACCTTCAATCACTCTAACTTATAAGTAAAAGTTAATTCCTGTATTGTAAGTGGATCCTAATAAATTAAATAAAAACCACTTTTATGACACCATCTTCAAGGGCTTGTAGCCTCTTGGAGCATTTCCGGACATATGTTAATATGAAGTTTTTTTCATATTTTTTTATGTAGAATCGTACCTTAAAATTTTTCATCGTCATTTCCGGATACCCTGTATTAAATTTACGTAAAATTTCTTGAGATAAAAATATATTTATTAATTTAGGTTTACAGCCAGTAAGAACAAATATTTTAAAGTAATGAGGGTAATTTTATTTTAATTGCGAGAAATTTCAGTTTAAAAATTTACGCAAATTGTAGCTTTATTTAACTAACCAATATTAATTTGACAAAATAACGTTAAGCTTTGGTTTGTCAATAATAATAAAAATCATGCATTTTTTTAAAAACTTTGTGCAATTCAAATGGTATTTTTGCAGTTGTTGTTATTATTTGTCTTATTTTGGAAAATGCGTTTAGTGCGTTAAAAAACAATGATTTATACCTATAAAGAGCAAAAGAGTATTTATATTAGGAAAGCAAAATGTTAATATAAAGATGTATTTTCTAATGGAAAAGTGTGTGCGACAAAGGGTATATATCATTTTTTCCTTTTTTAAACTTACCAAACGCACATCTTAAAATAAGAAACCTAATAACAGTAACCCAAAAAGCCTAACTTTTATTATTATTGATAAATTAAACCTTAACGTTTTTCTATCAACTTAAAACTAGGTATAAAATAAAATTACAGTTTGGGTTAAGATATGGGTTAAAATGCTGAAACTGAAATTTTAGTCGCAAACGGTTGATACTTTTTTTAACTTAAAATTTTGTGGTTTTTCTGATAACTTTAATTAAAAAAATATAAGCACAAAAAGTTTTTATAACTAAACTAAACATCCCCACCCTTAAAAATCTTACGCTTTATCATTCGTATATATTAATTTATTTTATGTCAATAAATGTTACTTAAGATGTAATATACAACTGTTAAATTAATAAAAATTACATTTTTCCAGTAGTTGCAATTAATTAAAAACCGTATTTAATACCAATTGTTTTACGGTTCGTAATTTAAAAACTGGATATTTCTGACCCATGTTTATAATAACTTCTTTTTATTTTAATAAGGAAAAGAGGCTGTCAAAAGGTTTACATTTACTTTTGAAACATCCGTATGCAATCAGCGGTAATTAACTGCGTTCATCCGACGAGAAGCGCTGTTTTAACGAAACAAAATATTTTGCCTAAAGATTATTTTTTGCGTAAATATTACTAGAAAACGGGTATATAACAACTCGAAAAATTTCCCCTGGTTTTATTGAAAAAATCAAAATAAAGTTTACAAAACCAAGCTATTTAAGACCTAGAGAAACATAATATTATAAAAGTAATTAAAAAATCACCTGTCTATTGTTCAAGTAATATTTTAATATAATTGTTATAAATTCCTTTATAACCAAACTGACTTTTTATAGTACACATACACAATTTTAATTTTAAAACATTTTATCCAGGTTTTTTTTTAAATTACATTTTAATTTTCACTTTACAGACGTTACAAAATATATGGATTTTTTAAGCTGAGCGTGTTAAACAAACCATTATTAATTTTAACCTTGCCTTTTTATTTTTAAAACAGTAATCCCAATCTGACAGTTTTCGTGTGTACGTATTGTTCTCGTCATGGCACGTTTTTGCAAAATCCATTGAGTTGACTTTATCAAGCATTCCTATTTTTTATACCCTATTACAAAAGTCACTTTGTGCTCCCCTTTAAATTCCACACCCAACTCTTTTAAAAGACGTACAAAAGAAACTCAAGACGGCTAGCAAAAAGGGTGTCTAGAATCGTTCGCACCACGCGGCACCTTCTTTAACCTTAATCTCGGATCTTTTCGCATATACATGCAGAAAAATGCGAAAAAAGTGAGATAAAAGAGGATAATGGTCTTTTATTCGATATGTAAGAAGTTGTAAAAATATTATGGAGTTTTAGCGTACATTAAAAAAAATAAAATGAAAAGTCCCTATTTTTACCTAAGCCCAAATTAAGATATTAAAAAAAACCTCTTTGAGTTTCTTGAACAGAGGTTTTCTTTACGTTTTGAGGCTTTAAAGTTGACTCTACTACTACTGACTATTTTAAGTACTCCAATTCAAAATTGGTTAAAGGTCCTGTAAGATATCTTCATCACCGGGCGCTAGCTTTGCCAAAGTGTTTGGAGAGTGGCTTAAGAAATTGAATACTTGAATAAAGGCTACTATCGTCAGCAAAACTATAAATTGGGTTAATAATTGTAAAATACAGAAGATTATTAGTATAAAGTCGAATAGAGCTGGTGCGACTAAGCTAGAAGAGTGACCATTTGACCACTGATATTCTTCGATTAGAAAAAAAGGTAAAAATCCAAGAATAAATTTTAAGTGAAAGACCGTAAAAGTAAGTTTTTTAAGAGCATATTATGCTAGACCTAGTCAAAAGCCTTAAAAAAGCAGTGACCTGGGATCTGCCAAGGAATTTATTGGAGTTTTTGGAGTGCGGTGAAACCAATAAAAGATTTGCTGTGGGTCTTCTGTGACTAAATCCATTCTCTTGTGGATAATTTTGTGTACTTTTAAAAATTAGAGACTTAATAAATTTTTCCATCACCTGGCAAACTACCGGAAGAAGAAATATAGATCTGTAATTAACCGTAGGGGTTTAGGATTAATGTAATATACGGTGCTTTTATTTCAAAGTGAACCATTCTAAAAATCTTGAAAAAAAAAAAACAAAAAAAACTTTGGTTTAGATACATAGTGGAAAGTTTAAAATCGTATTTGATAAAGTTTTATCAGTAATCCCCTTACTTTCAGCTGACTGAGCTCACTTTAATATGTGAAATGGCAACCCCCATACTGTGACACATTATTGAAAACGGCATACAATTTGTAATCCAACTATACCAAGAAACTTAAAATCAATGGACCTAAAAGCAAGTTATAAAAAATAATCTATTAAAGTATAAGTAAATATTAAGGTCTCTAAAACACGCGTGATTTCTCGAGCATGACGGCGTAGGGAGTTCTCGAAATAGAGCAAGTGTTTAAAAGATCAGTTATTCACGAATACTTTACGCTTTATTTTTAAAACTTTTCTTATAGTAATATTTTATTTAACGTTATAAAGTACTTATGTCAGATCAGCATTTTTTCTTTAAAATGCCTGATATGTGCCAAAATTCGAGGTTAAATGTTGGCAATGTCATATTCTCTTGCTGTTGATTGATGTATCTTGGTAACCTTTAAAACACGCGCATGTTTGAAAGTTGGATTTAAACACGCTTAGGCGAACTTTAATTAAGCAAAATAGGGTACCAATAAAAAAATATATGTTAATAATAAAATTGTTAAGTTTGAATAATTTATTTTGTCAAGTGCAAAAAATGTTGGCGAGACCAAAATAAAACCTGTTTAGAAATTCCTCGCAGACTAATATCTGTAGTACGTTGTAAAAACACGGCAATAACTTAAATTTTAAAGACGTTTAGAAACCAGTTGAATATTACTGTTAGGATTGGCATTTTAACATGTTTAGTTTAATAAAAACTTCTTCTCGGACTTCCATTGTCTTTATTTTTACGACGTTTCCAATAGTAAGTATCTCTGGTCGTTTTCAAGTGAGTCATTAGTTAAAATTTATGAGTTTGAAATGGTGTATACTCTAGCCGAAAAACAGAAATAATTATCCTTCATGGTCATCAAGATAGAAACGTCAAAACAGACTCGATCTTATGCAACAAAAATACTACAGTTTGCAGTAGATCCAGCGTTGTTTATTCCAAAAGTCTCCAAGCAGACCCATATTTTTACCGGTTCTGTGCACAAAGCTTTGAAAGGAATAAGTTTTTCCATGCAAAAGTTAAATTTTAAACGAACTCAACAAAGAGGATTACGATAAGAGAATTAAATTTTGCATATCATGTGCCAGCCAACTGACAATGACCGTAATTTGATCAATCAAAAAATCTGCTTTATTCACGAGTTAACTTACTTCTTAAATGGATTAGTTAACAGATACAACTGTGGATATAGGGGTAATGAAAATCTGCACCTATTTCAGGAAGGAAATACACAATTTCCAGAAAAGATCAACGTTTGGGAATGAAATTTTGGACGATTTTATCGGGCCATTCTTTTTAAAAGAAAATTTGACTGGTAACTGTATAAACCTTTAAAAAATGTGATATTCATTCTATCGTGCAATCTCTGTAAAATCAAGAGGATGAAAATGGTGCTCTGGACTTCAGTAAAAATAATTTGCATTTTTAGCAAGATGAAGATTCTTTTAACTATGCTTCGGCAGTTCAAGAGTGGCTCAATGAAGTGTTTCCAGGCAAATGAATTGGCAAACGACGTGCAATGGAATGGCCCGCGCCGCCTCCAGACTCAACTTCTTTAGATTTTTTCCTTTGGGGTTATATAAAAACTAAAGTGTAAAAAACTAAACTTAAAAAGACAAAATTTTTCGGGAATGCAGATGCATTACCAAACAAACTTACGCGAAAGTTCGCAAGGAATTTTAAAACGGACTTTATTATTGTCCTGCAAATAACGATGGACATTTTAGGCACCTGATAAAATAAATAATAAGAATTTGACAAACTTTTATAATTAAAATATTTTTTCTTATTACTTGCTTTAATGAACATAATGGATTTAAAGTTTCTTGGTACGGTTGATAGGATTGATAAACCTTTAACAAATAGAAACATTTATTTAGGGTGGTTCGCTTTAAAATAAAAACACTTCATACTTCTTCGTAAGCCTACTGCTTACGGCTCACATCTGTAGATATAATGAAAATTTATTTTTCAGATTTGGATGCTCATACTTCGGGAACTATTATTGACAGACATATATATCAAATGTGGTATTTTTTACGCCCTTTAAAGATTTTTTTATTGGTTTTATATTAAAAAGAATGTTTGTTTAAACAAAAACTATTTTATCTTTAAACTTGAAAACGCGATTATAAATTATTTGTTAAGTTAAATATTGTATTTGTATTTATAAAAAGTTACTAATGGTGGACACTTAATTATGATAATCTTCTTGTGTTTATTAAAAATCACCATTTTTTTTTAATATTAACCGTTATATTGGTATAAGCATAAAATAAAAAAAAACATTTTTTTGTTGTTTCGACTTAAAACATTTTTTCTTTCCAAATAAAGAGTTCGCAAATACTTTATTTATTTAGATTAACCTTTTTCTTATTACTTTAAGTCGTTAAAGGCATTATTTTAAAAGATAATTTATATATTTTATCTTACTTAAGAACTTACGAACTTTGAAATACCTTGCTACGACTGGTTTACTGTAATTTAAAATAATTTATTTCAGCTTACTGTTCCAAGTTTCACAGTTTATTTAAATGTAAACTACGACTAATTCAACTTACCCAAAACTCAGTAAATCTTATGCGTCTTATGTACGTGTTGTAAAGGAGCATTTCCTTAGATTTTGTTAATAGTTTTAATTATCAACAAACTAAAACAACTTTTAAACCTAAGGAAACTAAGAAGAAAGAATATCAGCCTTATTTAGCATTACATTTTGTTTTATTTGTTTGGTTGTTAAATAAAACATTTTAAATTATGAATATTATACGTATAGTATTTTTGCTTAAGTAGCAGGTCCATACAAGAAGTTCTTAGCTGACCTTATCCTAATTATTTTATAGATTATCCGCAAAAAAAAAACGTTAGAGCTTTGTTTACCGTGTACTGCTTAGCTAAAAGCTTTAGCGACCCTTCTGTGTAGAATACATCTTTAAGACATGGCTTCCCCTATATAATATGATGATAAACCCTAGAGCCCTTTAATTCAAACTTTTTAAAAAATGTGAAATATAGCTTTACAAGCCAGTCAATATTTCCCTAAGAGATAATTTGACTTGCGAAGTTACGCAAGCATGTGTAAGCAATTTTAAGGAATCGACCTCTTTAGTACAGTAAAACTTGTGTTAACAGACACCCTTTTATATCGACCACCTGTATTATCGGTCACTTTCAAGCTAAAAAAAATCAACTTTAGAGGAAATTCTATAAATACCCTAAGATAATGGACACCCTTATAAAACAGCCACGGCCAGAGAAATCTCAATTTTTATAACCTATTTCAGGTAAATCAACCTTTTTATATTGGCGGGAATTTCTTTGGCCTAATTTGTATTTTATTATTTTATGATATATTTATGGCCAGGTTCAAATAGCATTAGTGACTATAGGAGGATTATCTTCACATTATATTTTTAGTTGTGTCTTAAATCTATACGAATAAAGTTATCGTGTTTGAAATCGAAAAGTGTTTAATCATGTCCCTAAAACGACAAGGTTTGTCACTAAAGGAAAAATTTGATGTTATCGCGGAAAGTGAAAAGTACGCTTTGGGTTC
>JAHBCN010012394.1:0-26923 GCA_019359885.1 Listronotus oregonensis
GGCAGTGTTATGGAAATGGGAATAATAAGATTCGGACTGATATATTGCCATTTCAACCCCCCCCAAACCTTTTTAAAAAAAAGCCTCCCCCAAAAAAAGGGTTATATTTTCTAGTAGACGTTGTCTTTTTTTGGGGAGCAAAAACCGTGAAAAAAGAATCTCTAATGAAATCATCTCTGTTTTGATCCGCAGAGACAGCTTTAAAATTACATTCTTTGCTCATTTGCTTAAGAACTTAAAAAAAATTGATCAATAGACTCACCAGGTTGTTGTCTTCGGGTCGCAAGTGAGTGTCGGGCAAATATTTCATTCTTTGGTTTAACATACAATTTTCCCAAAAATTTTTATAGCATTCTTATAGTTGGGGTTGACTCACTGATGTACACAAAAACCGTAGAGCAAACATAATTTGGGGAAAAATTTAAAATTTCCCCTTTTATCTTTTTTGGCCCCGGTTTAAAAGGAAGTTTTCAAACGAACGATGCCAATGTTCCCCAAAAGTTGTGCAGCTGAAGGTGAACTGGGATCCAAGTCAAGCCTTTCGGATGATAGTTTATCCATGATTTTTATTTAAGTTAATTAAATTAAAAAAGTAAAGAAACCTTTGGGAATATAGGCTTTAATTAACTTAAATGAAACTAAATTTGATAATGACAAAAATTTTGACAAAGACAATATACATAAGGAAAACCCCAGGTAAAAAAAAAGTATAAGGTATATCATAACACCTTCTTAATCGCCGATTAATACTGCTCCGCCCGGACGACTAAAACTTTTTATTTTCCTACAAATTTAATTTTAAACCCCTTTTAACCCAAGAAAGCATTAATTTAATTTTTTTAAACCATCTTAATCGCCGAAAGATGCAGTCGAAACCAAAAAACATAAATGAAGCGTTTTATTTGTTACAAAAATGACGTTATGTTGGGGTTTTCGTCCACAAACTGGAATTTTCGACATTTTTTGATCGCCACTTAAAACTGCTTAAAAAAAACGAGGTCTGTGGGGGCCTTTATTCAAGGGTTAAAAACGGTATTTTCTAAGAAGTTAGTGGAAAAATATATTTTTAGATCTGCTACTATAATAAAGAAATTTCCCGTTATTATTTTAAATGGATTAATAAATATTAAATTATTAAATAAAATTTAAAATCTATTGAAGTCATAAAAATGCAAATAATTTGCCCATGCCCCATTAAATTGTAAATACGTATCAAGCAACAACACGTACCAGACTTTGCAAAATAAATTCAGTCGTTTTTTCTTCATAATCGTCTGTTGGTTTAGATTACGCCATTAACAAACGTAAAATATCAATTAACTTATTTAAACGGGGAAAACTCTCGTTACATAATTTTAATAATAAGGAAGTGCATTCAAATCTTGCGACGGTTTTAAGAATTCGGCGTTGCTTTCCGTTTTTTTTTAATAATTTAACCCATTTTGTCGATTTTTTGGAAAAAGTTAAATTTCATAATGATATTGTTAAATTTATCGTTCTATTTTGAATATATTGTTAAATAAAATATTTTTTTGCATTTTGTATAATAATGCACTACATTACAGACCTCAAAATCATACAGTAATAGACCATTTTACAGCATAGCAACAAATACTTCATAAAAACACAATTAAGCAAAAAAGGAAAACGTTTATTTTAAACAGTGTAACTATAAATGTTAAAGGAACAATTGTGTAAGTTAGAAAAGGTTATAACTTTTTGACCCTGCTGTATCAACCAATTGTGCTAAACATTTTTTCATTTAACTTTCCAGGAACTTCTTGGGTTAGTCCAAGTTGGACATTGTTAAATATCCTTTTGGAATTTTTTATATTATTACCAATGCTTTTTTCCACGTATTCTTTAACTACGCTTGTGGATTGCCATCCCCCATGCCGTTTGAGAACCTGAATATCAGCGCCACTGTGCGCAAGAAAAGTGGCAGATGTTCTTTTTAATTAAACAATGACCGGTGTAACTTGAAGCACCAGGAAGTTTTAAATATTCAGCAATTTTTTGTGGAATTTTTGCAAAACTATGAATGCCAACTAGCTGTGCTTTACATTTTCTATAACGAAAAAACAGGAAAAATCGATTATAGCTTACTGTTTTGAGTCTTAATAATAAATACTTGATTTCAAACCCATTGTAGACTGAGCCCACGGTAAATACTCGTTTTTTTTTCTTTGTTTTGGTATCGCGTAACTTCAACCAACAAGGCCTTTTAAAATTTTGTTTTCTCATATTTCTGCACGTAGACATGTACCATTCGGCCCAAAAATTAATACTACTTTCATTAACAGAAACGTGTCGTCTGAAACTTCATTTAAAACCGTTGTGACGTTCTCAATTTTTAAAACTTTTAATTTTTAGGTTTATGTTTTCATTATTTTCAATAAGCATTGCCTTTTATAATTAGAAAATATCCTATTTTATTTGTATCGGTTTTTGATCATAGAGTATGCAGCCCATTAACTAGAAGCTTTGAGGACTTTTTATTTCGATAATTATTGTTAAAAAAATAGCTCTTTAAAGATAACTTTATTTGGATGCTGTCAACCGTTGTTAATTACAAAAAACAATGTCCTGTGTAGGTTTAGATTGCCATGTTACTGAGACGTCAGACTACTACGTTTTTTAGATTTTTTCAGTAACTACTATTATAAGCTGATTTTAATATGAAATGCAAAATGGGCAATTATTCTACAAAATGGGAAAAAATAGTATACGCACCTCGTCAGAAAAGTGATTTTACTTAACTCCTATGGTATTTAAATCCTCGCTAGTAAGTAAAATTCCATTTTTCTGTACTTGATACGTAATATACTATTATCTCCAACTGTTTGGTTATAAGAACTATTTTTCTCAGTATTTGAGGTACGTTATGAAACTCATAACACAACTAGTGGTGTTATGTATCTATAACACAACTAGTTTTTGTAATAATGAAAATCAGCTACATGTATGGTTAGAAAATAAATAGCTTTGGCAAATTTAGTTAGCCCACCTAAAAGCTTTTCAAAAATATTACTCAAAACGTGATTTTGAGGCTTATCCTTTGAGAGACCCAAGCTATTTTAGGGGGTATTTTTTAAGCCATTTTGCAATAAACATTATTTGTTTATTTTTTTCCTAAAATAAACATATTTTTTTTAACTGTAAACTACACACCGTAGTAAACATTTACCCACGCTCTTAAAATCGTTCTGAAAACAGTAGTCAACCGATTTTCAAATTTTTAACGTGATTTCAAAGAGAACACCATCGGATGTTTTGCTAAAAAAGTCTATTTATTTGGGCATTTCAAAATTTAAACAAATTAAGAATCCGATCAATGGATAAAATCAAATAAATATCCATAAAATATTTGTTGTCGAAAATCTATTTTTGTTCCTCTCATGAAAAATATAAAAAAAAAGATAAATTTAACAAATATAAAAATATTCCAAAGTACAGTTACGATTTTACTTATTATTATTTACTTCTTAAAATTTACTCGGGGTAGATATCTACTTTGATTTTAGTTTTGGATAATTTTAATGTTAGACCATAGCCGAATTCGTCAACGCCGAAATTAATACTCAGTTCGCGATATGATCAAAGGCAAATGATCAATTCCAAAAACATTTATTTCGGCATCTGATTAACCTCATTTAACATTTCACCAATCGCAATCTGCGCCTAATCCCGAATATAAATTTGTTTGGACAAGTAATCGTTTTATTTGACGTTAGTGTTCAAAAAGCGCAATTGCCGGTATTATCATCTTTTAGTAGCCGTTTTATCCTCACAAAAAAAATTATAACTTCTATCATATAAAAATTATAAAAATTTTGTTAATAACTACCTAATCGGTCATGGTTAGTTCTGGTAAGCAAAGCGGCTTTTTATTTAAACACGCGTTCTGGTCTACCTTAAACGGCCAAGGCAACATTGAAAGTATTTTTTATGTTCAAGCGAAGAGCTGATGACAATCCGCCAAAATTATCATAGGGATTTGAACAACCGGATTCAGTTCGCGAAATGTGTAAATCTGTTTAAACCCTCCAAATAGAAACTATATTCGGCAATCGATCATTTGGCTTTGATCATTTCGCGAACTGAGTATTTTTTTTCGGCAATGGGCGTTCGGCATATGAGTCTAACATTAATAAAATGAGACAAAAAATTTAACATGAAGCCAAAACATCAAAGGTTTAAGAAGTGACCAACTCATATATTGTATATTCTTTAAACTACGGTAATGTATTTTGTGCATGTGTTTGTGTCTTTAATTTCTTGCATTTTTACACCAAAATAAATTTAGTAAACACAGATTACGTTTATTTCTATGATTTTATTGGATAGAAATCCTATTCGATGCTTATTAACTGCTCAAAAGACCGATATAAACATTTCGTACTCATATTTTTAAGTCAATCTACTTGTTTTCTTGAATTGGACTTTCTTGAGCCGATCATCCGAAGGTAGACACGATGGATGTACTTAAAATAAATGTTTATGCTCTTACTTTGATTTTTTAAAAGTTTGCATGTTTACTGAACCATATTGAGTATCCCTTTAATATTTGATAAATTATGGTATTAATATAATAAAAAATAAATTTTAGAACAACCTGTACATTCTTTTTTATTTTTGTTAAATTTATTTAACATATGTTTAATTATTAAACAAGTTTACATCAGAGTTAAATTATTTTGTAAAAGTTGATTTCATTTTTATTAAACAAATAATTTATTTTTTTTATTAAATGTTTTTATTTCCGTTTTGAATCTAAATTCTTCGCAATATACGATCAGGTCACAATATACGAGTTTTAAAATTAATATTAAATGTATTAAACAGGTAAAATAACAGTTTTCATTTTAAAAAATATATTTATCACTTTTTTATGACACGTTTAGTTATTTTGGAAAAAACATTAGCATTTTATCGAAGCTGTAACGTGTTTGATTATATTAAAAAATAAATAAAACTGTTTTTGATTTATTGCTGACAAAACTACGCTTAAATTTAAAAAATCCAATTGATACCATTGGTTAGTGGTTTTCCAATTAAAAACATTTGCCGCATAATTATGGTAGGTACGTTCATTTTGAAACAGGTTACGATATTCCTAATAATAGAGACAAATTAAAATTTATTTAATCTGTTTTTTATCGTTGCCAAAAATTATCAATTACATAGACTGTGTCGTTACTGTGGCAACATAAAAAATGTCTGGAAATATTATACATAATATTCCTTTTAATTTTTGAAATGGTAAAATAATAATTTGAAAGTTAATACAGCAAAATCTTTTCAAATACTTATTTTCAATGAATTTAGTGTTATTAGAAGGTAAATGGTAAACTTTCTATCTAATAACATTTTGAGTTTAATACATAATGGGATATGTTTTAGGAAAATCATTAACTATAATGACTGCATTGACAATATGACTAAATCATAAAAGCTGACAGCTGACTTTTTGTTATTATTTATTACTGGCTAGGACAATGGTCTACTCTAAGAGCTAGAGCCGAAAAATCGTCGTCATTAGTAATATGGAGTTTTTTCCGTAAAACATGTTCATTTATTATAGTTACTTATTTTCCCGCGCAGGCTGACAATCTATTGGATAACGGAAGTAGCAATAAGGGGTAAAAGTGCAAAATTTTTTGGAAAAAAATCAATATTTCAGAGAGCAAGTTTTGGGTCCATTTTTAAAAGAAAACTTCATATAAACGAATGTATGTCCTAAACGTCCTAAGTTTTAAGAAATTTTCCAAAATAAATCATTTATTATTAATATCACGTAAGATATTGTAATAAAATTTGGCATACATTTACTATGTATCAAGAGGCATTTTTTAATGTACTACATTTTTTTATTTCCACCAGTGGCGTTCGTACGGAATTTGGCGTGCTTATTTTGGCAGATATTGATGGTACGTCACTGATTTCTCCTAAAATAAAAAATATTTTTGAAATCACTAATCATTTATAAGCAAAGTTAATCACTTGATTTTTTTTAATCCGATGCACAGTTTTCGCTTAAAAATATAAAAAACATTTCTCTGCATGATCATAACAATATCGGTAAACAATATCACCTCTCGATTTAATTTTTCTACATAAAATTCGCCGGACTAAAAAAAATCAAGAGATCAAATCTGCTCATCATTTTTTTAGTCCGACGCCACGGAAAAATCGGAAAAGCCGGCCATAAATATAGTGGCTGTATGAATCACAAACATGTTTAATCTGAAAATGTTAAAACAGATAACACGTTCATTTAAAACATTTTTTAAACCCCCCCCTCCCCTTGGGTTCATTTATTACATTACATAACGCTGTTAAGTCCTATTTCCTTAAAAAATAAACTCTATGAAAAATGTTACTATTATTATTAGACTGTTATTATTTTAACAATTTAAGAGAAAGTTTAAAATTCATAATAAGAGCGTTTATTTCGGCTCGAATTGAAGTTGGATTGAGGCACTTAACAAGAGAAGGAAACAATTTAAAAGGAATGTAGGATTAGATAGTTAACCTATTTTTCCAAATTGATTTTCCTGTTGAGTGCCTCAATCCGACTTAATCTGCGCTGGAATAAACATTTTTACTGAAAATTTTGAAATAGAATCCAAAATGACAAGACTTTTTGATATACCTGAGGTTAATAAAATTGCTTATTATAAATTAAATAAATTTGGGGGATTTGTTTTTTTGTTCTATTTAATTTTATAACTAACTTTTGTGTGTAAAAATAAGAGCAATTTAAAATACATGTTAAGAGTAATATATTTAAGTATGTAAATTTACAGACCTCATTAAAATAACTTTGTAAATAATAATAAAGCCTAACCTATCTTAATAATTAAAATCAATCAATATCTTCACTATCACTTTCATCAGCAGAACTGTTGGTTCATCAAAAAATGCCAAAACTTTTGAAGGGTACTGTTTAAGCTTTTTAGCAGATGATTTTTTCATATTGGAGATTAAAGGATCAGAAGATATTAAAAGATTACAAAATATCCTCCATGTTTTGTTTTCTTGAAAACTTCCGTGCATGAAATTCTCAGAATCTTTTAATATCTTTGTTTCTTGATTCCTGGGCTTCCGCCAAGTTTCCCAATTGGAACCATAAAATATGATATTATACCAGAACTGTGCATTAAGATTTAATGGACGGAAGTTGGCATATTGTACCACGGATACAATTATACAAATTTTCTGCCGTCCATGACAGTAGTCCATAAAACTATCAATTTTTATATGAAAACCACTAGAAATTGTTAATAAAATTACTCTGAATCTAAATATCAATTCTTGATCAATGCCTGTAATTTCCGAAGATTTAGCAGCATTCTCAAAAAAACGGCGAGCAGTGTTGCCGTCATTAGTACTTCCAAAACCAGGTTTTGGTCTATCAACCAATAGTCCCATTTCTTTAAAAAATAAGTCTTGGATGTTGTTTTCCTGGCCTCGCGCTTGCCATTGCTTAAATTTCATCTTATAAGATAGATGCAGCAAACAATCAAAAAAACGAATCCAAGCATGTAAAGATGACAAACCAAATTGATATCTAGATTCGTCAGTAATTTCCTGTTTTAAAATCTTCTCGATATTGTTAAAATCTTTGGATGTTAGATTACACAAATAGCATCTCTGAGTTGAAGTATTTTCAGTTACAGCATTACACAATTTGCCATCTATCATTGTAAAATATAAAGTGTATTTTAAAAATACATCGTTTCCTTGAATATCAAGCTTTGTTGGTTGCAAATCTGAAATTTGTTGGTCAAAATATTGCTTTTCTCTCACTGATAGCTCTGTTGTTTCGTGCCTAAACTGGACTCTAAGAGGTCTACAGAATCGTGGGGAGGAAGGTCTGGGATTTTCCCAGATTACAAACTTATATTTTGATTTCGGGTCTCCGTTAATGAGCTGGATTGCACCATTGATGTTAAAAAGATATTAGCATCTGAAATATTGGACTCTACAAACTGCTGTTTGTATTGGCTCACCCAGAACTCCCGTCACACCCCCATTTGCAAATTAAATGTAAATTATTATAATTTTCTTGGTTTAAAGAATTTAAAACTTCTTTAGGGACTCAAATAACCTTAAAGATGTATGATCCAGCAAACTTTGAAGAGGCACTTCAGCTACATCTTCAGAAATGTTTAGGTTTTCTGGGTAGCATCTTTTTTTCCGCGGCAGTTACGGACTCATAATTAGGATAAAGAGTTGACTTATGGCTTTTTGCCGAATTTCTTATTAGATTATATTGTAATTTTGTCAATTTAGCCTCTACAAAAAGCGATAAGGCTTCGTCCGCTGCAAATGGTATTTCCAAGGAAGTTTAAAAGGTGTATGGAAGCCCAATACTGTAGAACAAAATTGTCCAGCCGTGCAGGGCAGCGGGAATCGGGGGGTCGGCAATGCGGAGTTTGCGCAATGAGTAGTGGGTCAGGGCCAGACTTCCATAATTCTTTGTTACTATCTATAAAGTTAACATCACCATATGTCAAATTTAAACATTCACTGTTTTTTTTGCACAAAATTGTTGGTTATTCAACGATATCACTGTAGAATATTTAAAATTATTTTGTAATATTGGATTTTATATCATCTGATATAATATGGAAAGAATACTTTAAAGCCCTCTATTTAAATGGTTGATATTTTCGGGAGTTTTGTATTTTTACCAAAAATCTTTGTAAATAAATAAAACACGATTTTTTAAATTAAATTTTAAACTAAATTGTTAAATAAAATAAAAGTACCTAAATGTAAACCTTATTTCTTTTTTATAATCCACAAAAACACACAAACATTTCATCTAAAAGATAGTTAAGATTGCCTTACTTTCCCACTGCTATTTCCTATGAATATTTTATTTTCTATTATTCATAATTGATATAGGTATTATTATTTATTCGGTTACCTAACGTTACGTCTCATAAGAAACACCTAATTTAAATATAAGAAATACTTACCTAAAGTAAAAATGCCAGGTATGTTACCCTTGGTTTGCAAGACAAAACCATACAACCTCCAGTCATTTTGTTACGATATTAGTAACAAACAATAAACACAAAATTATAGTCACAATTAAATAAACACTAATCACTAAAATAAAATGTTTTATCAATCCAAAAAACTCCTGCAACCACAAAATATAATCACACAAGGCAAAACAATCGAAACTAATACGGCGCAAAGGGCACAAACCACAACACAAACGGCGATTGATGAGACGACGACGCCAACGGTGGTGGATGGTACAGCGCGGATATCATAGCGCCGCGTGCGCCGATGCATTAAAAAAAGGTATTCCGGCCCTCATAAAAGTATAATGTGTTGCCTAACTGCACATGATTTATCAGTGTGTAAGTGGCAACACATTAAATTATTTCATGGAATTTTGTTATTGCGCAGAATCGGCAAGGCCAAGTCTGACAGTTATTTTTATACTGGGCTGGACATTTTTTGATCGAATGGGCCATAGCATTGGGCTTCCATACACGTTTAAAACTTCCTTGGGTATTTCACATTCTTTTTGAAGAGATTTTTTATATTTTGAATCGTTCACTCAAATCTAAAAATCCAGTGAATGGCCTCCCTCTACTCGATGAAGTTGTATCCTGCATTTCGGCTGGTTGAGCTTCATTCAATGACGAAGAAAACTCCAACTCAATATTTAACCAATCTCGATTTTTATTTTCAAATGCAGTTTTATTTCTTGATGCTGTTGACCATTTTGTGTCATATTTCTCGATGAATTTATATAAGATTTTTTGAAGACTCTTCTGACAAGCGTTCAACTCGCATGGTAGAGGTTACTTTTCTGCCAAATAACGACACTGCTCCATTCTTTCCTTGGACTGACAAATTCTTAACCAATTGACAAGTTGGCTTTTTTAAACAAAGCAGATTTTGTTGCAGACCCTGAAAAAATAAGTTGTAATTTTGTTAATTATTTTATTACTAGCAATAGCCTATGTTCATCGGGGATAATGTAGGTTTCTAATGGTAAAAGAATTTTTTAAATCGATTCAGTAGTTTCGGAGCCTATTCAATTCAAACAAACAATCAAATCTTTCCTCTTTATAATATTTGTACAGATTATACTTTGCAATCAATGGTACTTCAAATTACATTAGAAAAATCTTCCAAAATTGAGACCGTAGCTTGAAGAATTGAATGTTAATTCTAAAAAACTACATTATCAATAGCTGTTTGGATTATATTTTATATTTTGAAACTACATGAATGATTGTTAAAACTGTTTCTTTAATTTTAGTTCAATGTAATTAAAACAATATATTTTAATAAGATTTCGTCATTTAAAATTGGTCGCCATATTGAATTTTAAACTCATATGGCAATTTTTTATTTTTATTTAATTTTCTATAAAATAATGTTTTATTTTATAAAAATTGATTTATTCTTTAAGTTAGTAGGAGAAAATTATTTGTTGCGCTTGGGACCTACATTTTATACGAATTTGGACCCAGACCATAAATCTTTAAAAAAAATTTTCTCGTCAATATCGCAAATTATCGCAGCAACTTAAGATGTGATCTTACAAGGACTTATTAAACAATAATTTAAAGCTAATTTAAATGCGGGAAATTACGGAAATCATACTTTTACTTTATCAAAAGGTGAAAAAAATTTAAATTAAAAAAAAATTAATTGTTAACTTTTCAGAACACCAGTATAAAAAAACGTAAAGAAATATTTTAAATAAATATTATTTTTAATATTCTACTTACCACCAGCAATAGGCTCCATAGTTACTTTAAAAAATTTTCACCCACACTTTGCCGAAAAACTGAATATAAATTACTAATTTTCACAGGCGCTTTTGAATCACAATGAAATAGTCTCCACGAACATCAGCTTTCAACTAAAATATCTCTGCAAGTGACAAGACTAAAAATAAAAGGGTGATTGTTTATTATACCCAGGTAACTAGATAATGAAATTATACTCGGAATAGGCCTTAATTGCGAAGTTGGTATTTCCGATTTATGGCCGGGTTTTCCCCGAATTTCGCTTGTGTGCGACGCACGGTTTTCACCTAGAAAAATTAAATCTAGATATTTCTCTGCATGGTGATATTGTTTACCAAATCGTTATGATCATGCAGAAAAATTTTTAATTTTTAAAGCGAAAACCGTGCATCGGATTGAAAAAAATCAAGTGATTAACTTTGCTTATAAATAATTGGTGATTTCAAAAATATTTTTTATTTTAAGAGAAATTAGTGATGTACCATCAATATCTGCCAAAATAGGCAGGTCAAATTCCGTACGAACGCCATTGGTGAAAATAAAAAAATATATATAGTACACTAAAATATGCATCTTGATACATAGTACTTGTATATCCAAAATGATATTATAAAAAATGATTTATTTTTGAAAATTTTACCGCCCTGTATCTTAAAACTTAGGGAGGTAAGATATACGTTCATATAAAGTTTTCTTCCTAAAATGGGCCCAAAAATTTCCCTTAAAATATTGAGTTTCAATTAAAAAACACCCTGTATAAAGTAAGCGCTCGAAATAATTTGATCCCGTTTTACTGCCCTCGGTATCCACCTAACTGTCAGCCCTTTTGGATTTAGACACACACCTTAGGGGTTTAACTTTAAGTGGCCAAAATGGCTGACATATTACCGATGACGATTTTTTTCCCAAAAATTTTGCACTTTCACTCCTTATTGCTACCCCCTGTATTAAATAGTTTGTCAGCATGTGCGGAAACATAATTAACAATACTAAATAAACATGTTTTACAGGAGAAACTCCATTTTACTGATGACGATGATTTTTTGTCTAGCGACTTATTTTTTTAGGTTTATCTATCAATGATATGCCTAAAAATGCCATGTAGGCTTTCGTATGAAAAGGCTTTCTTGGTAATTATTTGATTAATTTTGACTTATAAAGTCATATGTTGTTTGTTTTTAAAATCTGGTGGCTAATCCATTACATATCAATTTATCAATAAAAATCAAATGTACCACAAAATCCAGAATCTAAGTCAACTGTTTAATTAAAAGTAATAATCCTAAAAAATAAGATTATTGATAATATTCTAAAAGATGTCATGTTGTTAAGGTCGCAAAAATTACTACATAGAATTGTTTGCATTAAAAAATAAAAAAAATAAAGCTTGAGACATTTCTATCTAATAATAAAATTAATTAAAAAATAAAACAAAGTACTGCTCTAAACTTAATCTTTACCGATATATTCACAAATTTTATTCAAATCTAAGAATATTAAATTATGGGAAAAAATAAATCGATATTTTTTGATAAATCGTATAAATACGTAAACATCCTTTGTTAGGATTAAGAAAATAATAGGATGTGTCAAGTAAAAGTTGAGTTTTTAATAGAAAAGATTATTTTATAAAAATGTATACATTAATTATGGGTTAAGCACCAAATTTTATAAAGAAACAAAATTATACCTTATGAGTCAAAATTAATCAAATATAGTTGAATTACGTATACAGGGTTATTTATCCAACACGTTCATTAAAAGATTTTTGGGATGTAATTTAGAAAGTTTCCACTAATCTCTCCGCCTCTTTGTATTTAGACTTTTTGGGGGTTCAATACTAAGTGGTGAATAAAAAAGGACATGACGGTTTTTTCCCAAATTCCGACAACCTTTACCCTTAAACACCGTCCCTCCCCCCCACTGTATCCACTCACATATTCACCTTTTGGGATTTTTTTTAGTTAAGTCAATACCTACTTACCTGATACATAGCATTAATAACGGCCTTTACCTGATAAAAATAGGGTGTCTGCCTAGACGGTATTTTAACTATGGGCACAATTAATAAATGCCATATCGCCGATGACGGCCAAACTTCGGCTCTTTGGACTATAACTAACTATTGTCGTCTATGACAAAAAAATTTATTTTGATAACGTCAATATCTTAATAAATTATTTGTACGATGTTTGCCCACCCTTGAGCTTAAATAAGTGTAGTGTACTTAGACTTATGGTCAGACGTGACAACAGTGTAAGGTGCGCGGTACACTCTGACCTGTGTATTTAAGGAGTACCTTTGAACTTAAAAGTTCAGTATTGTAAGGGTAGATTAAGTGTTCACTTATGTACAGTTATAACATAAAGAATAAAACCTCAAGTACAGTTGAAGTCTAAATTAATTGTCGAACCTCACCCCCAATACACCACAAGTGGCGACGAGGTATTTAAATTTTCAAATTAACGGACTCACAACGGTTAAAAGTAGTGCGATTATTGTTTTTCGATAGTTTTTTTTAAAAAGTGGCTCGTGCACGTGCAGTGATGCAAATGGCGTCTGCTACGATGATTGGAAACGTAAGAGAATTTTGCCTTCAAGATTCCGATTGGAGTATTTTTAAAAGCCCGTCTAGAACAATATTTTATAGCAAATAAAATAGATGATAAAGACATAAAAAGAGCAATACTCCTAAACGCTTGCGATGAAGAAGCCTATAGATTAATCCACAGTCTCTGTCTTCCCAAACTTCAGAAGAAAAGAAGTATGAAGAAATTATTCTAATTTGTGATAGACATTTTCAGTCCACAATAAGTGCATTTGCTGCAAGATACAAGTTTTATAACGCCAGCAAAAATAGAGACGAGACCGTTCAGCAGTGGGCAGCAGAGTACGATCCTAGCTTTAAGATGTGCGTTTGGAAATGAATTAAATGTGGTTCTAAGGGATAAATTCATCATGGGATTAGATAATGAACACATAATGCAGAAGCTATTTGAAGAAAAAATTACCGTGGAATTCGACAAGGTCATTCAAATTGCCAGTAGTCAAGTTGAAAAACCGGATATAAAAAATGTTCAGATAAAAGAAGAAGTTTTTTATCACCGCATGGGTCGTCAGAATCTGCAACGCCGCAATCGTCATGGGAACCAAGGCCAACCGGCAGGGAGCCAGCTCCAAGCCAGCAGAGGGCGTCCACCGCACAACATGGCAACGAGGGCATCGACGTCAGGAATGTCAACGTCAACCAGGTCAATGTCAACTTCAAATGCCAGCTGTCCAGTCTGCGGGAAACAAAACCATCAAAAAGATAAGTGTTTTTTCAAAAATTTTACTTGTAATTTATGTCATCATAAAGGGCATTTAGCAAAAATGTGTAGGAAAAGTACTAGAAATAATTTTTTAACAGGAACCGAAAGCGATTTAGACGATTTTGATGGCGAAATAGGTAATGTGTTAGAATCAATGTTTACAATAACCTCTGAACATAAACAAAAATAATTCGAGCCCATATCTTTAAATGTTTTGATTAATAATACAGTATTTTCATTTGAACTTGACACCGGAGCTTCCGTGTCTGTTATTTCTTATAAATTTTGGGCTCCATAATATTTTATTTGCTTATAATAGGTTACCTTTGGGATATCTAATGCTCCTGCTATTTTTCAAGGCATTATGGAAAAAGTATTAGCGGGTATCGAAGGGGTAGCTTGTTTTTTAGATGACATTTTAATAACAGGGTGTAATCGCTCAGAACATGTAAGCAGGGTGCAAAAGTTTTAAAAGATTAGAGGAAAGATCTCTAACAATTTCTATAAATAAATGTGAATTTTTAAAAAATTCTGTGACATATTTGGGGTATACAATAGATAAAAATGGACTACATACATGTAAAGACAAAGTTAGGGCTATTTTAGAGGTTCCAGTTCCACAAAATGTACTCAGCTTAAATCATTTTGGGATTCGTAAATTTTTATAATAAGTTTATAAAAAATGCCTCAATCCTTTTACAACCTCTGTATAAATTATTGAAGAAAAATGTTCAGTTTATTTGGGGTAAGGATTGTGAACATGCTTTTACGGAAGTAAAAAAAGTTTTGGCATCTTCTCCAATTCTAGTTCACTATAATCCTGAGTTACCTGTTATTTTAACAGTAGATAGTTCTTTTTATGGCATTGGTGCCGTAATTCAACATCGTTATGCTGTTAACGATGAACGACCAATAGCTTTTGCTTCTCAAATGTTAACTAAAAGCCAACAAAACTACTCGCAAGTAGAAAAAGAGGCTTTAGCTATAATGGTGGGCATAAAAAAATTTTTTCAATATTTGTATGGTAGAAAGTTTATAATAAGAACTGATGCCAAATGCCTTTTAACCTTATTTGGAAATAAAAAGGGGTTACCTGTATTGGCTGCTCATAGATTGCAGCGCTGGGCCTTATTTCTCTCAAATTATAATTATGAAATTGAATATGTCAAATCAACAAGTAATCAGGCTGATTTTTTATCTAGATTACCTCTAAATGAATATGTTAATGAAAGAGACTGTTCAAATCCTTATTTAAAATTTATGGCATCAAGCAATGACTTACCGATTAACTGGAAACAAATTGAAAATGAAACTAAAAATGATTTGGGCATTCAAGATATTTGTAAATATGTAAGGGTGGGTTGGCCAAAAGCCATTAAGTCACACTTAAAACCATATTTGCAATATAAAAATAATTTATCTATTAATGATGGTTGTTTGATGCTGGGGCATAAAGTCGTAATTCCAACTTCGCTTAGAAATAGTTTTTTAAAAACCCTTCACGCCACTCATTTAGGTATGGTCAAATGTAAAGTTTGGCTCGATCATATGTATGGTGGCCCCATATTAGTAATGATATAGAGAATTTAGTGAAAAGTTGTAAATATTGTCTTAAAACTCAAACTTCACCTCCAAATACTCCATTACAGACTTGGGAATTTCCAACAAAACCGTGGTCTAGAGTACATATTGATTATGCAGGTCCCATTTTCAAGAATATTATATTTTTATTTTAGTAGATGCTTACAGCAAATGGCCAGAAGCAGTGGTAACCACCAGTGTGTCATCTGCTAATACAATAAAAATGTTAAGGAAATTTTGCTAGGTTTGGCCTGCCAAATAGTTTGGTATCTGACAATGCCACTTGTTTTAAATCTGAAGAATTTCAAACATTTTTAAATAAAAACCAAATTAATTTTAAAGAGATACCACCATTTCATCCTGAGTCCAATGGACAAGCCGAAAACTCGGTGAAAACTATCAAAAGCTTTATTAAAGGTCTTAAACCATAAAAATATCAAAGAATTTAACTTAGTTTTAAATAACTTTTTATTTTCTTATCGAATAACTCCACATTGCACAACAGGAGTTTCACCGGCTGAACTATTAACTAATAGGATTCCCAGATCTGATTAGATTTTGTAAAACAAGAACCTGTAATTGTAAATAGTAATGTAAATAATAATTTAGTTAGTAAAGTAAAAAAGAAGGTTGATGAGGTACAAAAAAAGCAAATAAAATATTTTGGAGGGAGATTTTCCTGGGTGCCAGGACACAGGGGAATACAGGGCAATGAAAATGCAGACTCCCTGGCCAGGCGAGGCTCCGCAGCAATGTTTGTGGGTCCTGAACCTGTTTTTGGAATACCAAAAGCCTCGGTTCGTGGCTACATGACTAGGTGGATTCAAACACAACATCAGTCATACTGGAACCACATTCCAAGGCAAAATCACAGTAAATCAATGCTGGACTCACCATCGAAAGCATTGACAAGTGAACTACTAAAACTAAATAGGAATCAGATTAGGATAGTGACAGGATTAATAACCGGACACTGCACCTAAGAAAACATATGCACACTATGGGCATCTATAGAGAAGAACCCATTTGCAGACTATGTGACGAAGAGGAAGAGACAGCCTCTCACATCATATATGAGTGCCCTGCACTTACATACTGGAGAACAAATCAAAACCTCATGGTGGACACTAACCACCAGGAGGCTGGAGACCAGAAAAGAACAGTAAAAGGGCTACTACACCTGTCTAAGGTGTCAAACCTTTTTAACTGAAACAAATACACAAGAGATACAACAAGCCCTGTAGGCTGCAGTGTCGAGGCGGACAAAACCTCAACTTGTGTATTTACTTTATCAATCAATCAATCAATCAATGGAGGGAGAAGAAATAGGGAATATAAGGTTAATGAAACAGTAGCAGTTAGAGATTATAGAGTACAAAATAAACCATCGTGGATTAAGGTATTATAACAAAAAAATTGGTTCGAAAACCTACTTTGTTTACATACCATTGTTAGATAAGACTTGGCGTAGACATGTAAACCAGATAATAGATTATAATTTCTCTGTAGAAAATAGTGATTGTAAAAATGTTTATAGTAAGGAAAATTGTAAAAATGTAGAAAATACAGTGACTTCAGAAGAAGGTGAAAATGAGAATCTAGTTACAGATTCGCCTGTTTCTCCTGCAAGCTCAAATTTAAATTGCGAAAAAGATATTGCATTAAGGAGAAGCAAGCGTAATGTAAATAAAATTTCCAAGTATGTATAAATATTTAATGTAAGATTATTTTTGTAAATAGTGTAATTTATAATTAAGTTTTAATTTAAAAAAGGGGGAAAAGTGTAGTGTACTTAGACTTATGGTCAGACGTGACAACAGTGTAAGGTGCGCGGTACACTCTGACCTGTGTATTTAAGGAGTACCTTTGAACTTAAAAGTTCAGTATTGTAAGGGTAGATTAAGTGTTCACTTATGTACAGTTATAACATAAAGAATAAAACCTCAAGTACAGTTGAAGTCTTAATTAATTGTCGAACCTCACCCCCAATACACCACAATAAGTAACAGAAAATGTTCCTCTATTCTAAATATTTTAAGAAATGATCCCCTCCTTAAGGCTCGGGAGGATCTTTACAATATTTGTGCTTTATAAAAAATCACTTATAATAATTTAAGAACTAGGGATATTATACGAATAAACCATATGTCCCAAAACTTTATATTTTAATATCTTCTTCTTCTTCTTCTTCCTGGGAGCCGTCTTTCACTACCGGAGGCAGCGCAGCCTCTTGGGCTTTTTGTGCCTAATCTCCCATTGTCTTTTATACCAATCCTTTCATTAGTCTTGTTCCTTCTACAAGTCTGTATAACCCCGAGACTGGTTGATTGATATATTCCTGTGGGCTTATTTTCGGTTGCCCAAAGAATGCCTGTCTTTTGTGATTTAACGCTTCACATTCACACAGTATGTGGTAGGCTGTTTCTTCCCCCTCGTCGCACATTCTGCAACTTGAGTCCCCATTGTATGAGCCTATCTTGTGTAGGTGTCCTCTTAGGTTATCGTGCCCTGTTAGCAACCCTACTGTTATGCGAAGTATTTTCCTACTTTGTCTTAGTAGTTCTTCCTTTGTTCTTTGGATGGGCCCCTTAGGAAGCTCTTTCCATGTCTTATTCTACCGAGGTTCTCCCAGTATTCCTTGTTTTTGTTTCGGATCCATTTCCTTATTTTTTAATATAAAAGAAAGAAGATTTCCTCCTAAAGCCTTTATTTGTTATACTTTACCTAATCTTTTTGGTAATAAACTAAGCATGATTCAATAAATATTTAACCTACAGATTTAAACAAAAAAATCTTCTAAAGCAAAATTATTTTTTTAATGCCTTTCCTTATTTTGTGTTTGATTATTTAGAATCCCCTTTGTTAGTATTTTATAATACCATCTTAAACTATTATCCTATTTTAAGGTATATTTTTCAAAATAAATGCCCCACTAACAAGCTATTCCTTTTGGACATTAAAGAATAAAAATGTTCGGGCAGTTTCGCTCCACTTTTAAAATAGACATTAAACTTTAAAAAGTATTTTTTTTTTTATTAAAACAACTTTTATCTTTCATAACTGAAAATTGCTAAAAGAAAAAATAATTTATAATTTATTAAAAATATGTTGTAGACTTCCAAAGAGCAACAAAAAATAGTTGGTTTCATATTAAATAGCAGAGTAACGTAAAAATATGTAGCATTACAAAGATGACATTTAATATGACCATCTTATACTAATTTACATATTTTTTAACCATTCTTTTCCATATACGACTATTTTCGAATATACGACTTATGTCCTAACACATCCTATATTAAGCAAACAGTTGCTGGCTGCAGACATCCTAAATAAATATAATGCATTAACCTAAAATATTTTACATATTTTTAAAGTAAATTTTTTAATTAAAAATCTTGCTTATTATATTTAATCAAACATTTTAATTATTTTTATCATTTTAAATAAATATCACATGCAGGGTAATTTATAAAAGATACGAAGTTTGCTATTATTCTGGTCAAACTGGAAACCAGTCCACAGTGCAGTACAACATATCATGTAAAACAGATATTTAAAAATCTTTAAAATAATCAAAGCAACTTATCAAAAAAAAATTATATTTATATTGACTTAAAAAACAAACATTTAATACTTCAAATATAATTATGGTTTTATTATATACTCAGTTATATACTATATTTTAATAATAACTCTTATTTTGTAAATAGCTACCAATAAAATAATTGTAACATTTAATGTCAAGCACCCCACGATTTTTTAATATAATTGAATTATTTTCTACTTTTTAGTACGGGTTGCCATAAAAGCGTATTTTTATAGTTTTTATAAACTATGATTTATTTTGTCAATAGTGTTTAAAAGATTTTAATTTATTTAAGCTTGACATTATGTACAGGGTTATTCATTTTAAAGTAAACAAGGCTTTATTTTGAACTTTTTTGTACTTTTATAAAAATCAAATACCATTTCGTGTAAATTTTTTCCTTAGAATTCAATAATTTAACCAGAAAAACATTTGAAACATGGCGTATTATTTAAATGAAATACCCCGATAACTTTTTATAACAATAGATAGAGATTTTTATATTACAACAAACGGAAAAAAATAAAATACAATACGAGGTAAAATATTGTGGTAATAAGAATACTTATAACAAAAAATTATAATATTACTAATAATTTAAATGTT
The DNA here is from genome assembly GCA_019359885.1 of Listronotus oregonensis. Classification (NCBI taxonomy): domain Eukaryota; kingdom Metazoa; phylum Arthropoda; class Insecta; order Coleoptera; family Curculionidae; genus Listronotus; species Listronotus oregonensis. The sequence continues at coordinate 19,881 of JAHBCN010012394.1, forward strand.
CTATATGACCCCCGTTATTTTCGAAACATGATCTCTAACCCCTCCTTGGCTTTTCTCGCCGGTATTATTTGAGGTTATTGGTTAAGACGATTAATTTCATTTACAATTTTTTTTCTAATTTCTTCCGTGTTTGTGTTCCCATTTTGGTAAACGAAATTTCAAGTGACCTCATAATAAAGTGTCCAAAATTGTAATATCTGGACTATTAGGTGGCCATTTAATAGTGCCATAACGTCCAATCCACTGATTGTATCGGCGATTGAGATACTGCACAACTTGACGAACGGCATGGGACGGCGCTCCGTCTTGTTGCCAAGTTATCTAGCGATACGTTTCGAATGGCAATTCTTCTAAAATGTCCTTATTATCGTTTTTAAGAAGATTAAGATATCTTTCTCCAGGTAAGGATTCCTCATAGAATATTGGCCCGGCAATTCTATTGTTAAGCACACCACACCAGACATGAAGGAAGACCTCAATTGGCATTTAATCTCTAGAAATTTCCTGGGATTTTGTCTTGCCCAGATGTGCGTATTGCGTTGGTTAAACATTCCCGATGTAGTGAACTTAGCTTCATCGTCCAAATTATCGGAGGGTAGGATCGTTATCTTGTTCATGGATTAAAATTTTGGAAACAAATTGAAAGCGAAGTTCCTTTTGTTCACGTGTTAAATGCTGCACTGGAAGCACGTGATATAAAGGATACTTAAAATATTTCAGTGTTTTCTGAACCGTCGCATAAGTTACTCTTCTTCTTGTAGGGCCATACCTCAAGTCTCTAACTGCGTCAGTAATTGACTTCATGGGATACAAAGTAAAAAAATTTAGAACAGCTCGATCCCGGTTTCTTTTTCTTATTGTAATCCTTTTTCTAATATGTAACGATTTTGTTTCTTCGAATAAGACCTTCAGTATTAAAATCGTTTTTACTGATATATTTTGGTGGAAATTTGCAACATATCTTTGTGTTTTCCTGGCGTTTTCTCTACATTTATAATAGAGAGTTATAATTTGAAGCTGTTCTTCTGATGAAAACCTCATTATAAAACTACTCCAAAAAGTAATAAACGTATTTTTAAAATTCTTGACTTTGACAAATAAGCACCTGTGACCTGTGGCAGCCAGGTTTTTTCGGGTGAAACTATCCTTATAGTATTATGCAGTTTTTAGAAAATTGCAGCAGAACCGCAGAAAATAAACCCAGCAATCCCTATATCACCGAATTCCTGGTGAAAATCTCGATCTTTTGATATAAAAATATACGGTGTATTCCATTTAAAAAATACGTCACTCGTGCTGTAACTCTTTTGTTTTTGTGTCAAATGTTTTTCTGATTAGACTATTGAATTGTACGGAAAAAAATACACGAAATGGCTATATTCGTTTTTTAAAAAAGTACAGGGAAGTTCAAAAATAAAGCCCTGTTTACTTTAAAATGAATAACCCCGTACCTTTGTTTAAATTTAACCTGCTTTAGACTTTTAACTATTTTGACGATTCCCATAAATTTCTAACATTCTAAATATTAAGAAATCAGTTTAAAAAATATGACAATTTATGTGTATCAACCAGTTAATGTAGTTTATGTTTTTAGGGCTTTAACGATGTTAGTTTTCACGGCAGTGATGAAATTCCAACCCCAAATATCGACGCGCTGGCGTACAATGGAGTTATTCTAAATAGTCATTATACTCAGGCCCTTTGCACTCCATCCAGAGCCTCTTTACTCACAGGAAAATATCCAATTCATATAGGTAAGTACTATTTATATTAGTTAATGTTTTAATTACAAAAAAACTTTGCAAAAACCTGTATCTCTAAATTCAAATTTTGAAAATCCCGGGGTATAACAAGCTGAGCAGGCTTAGCTCGTTATTCCCCGGGACCCGGACCGAAGTGGTCAAAGTTAATCGTTATACTGTCAATAGGATATATGTATAGCATTAAAAAACGAACAAAATGTTGTTTTTCATTGCTTTTTCTGAAAAATTCATAACTTGGACATTTTTAAAATTAAAAAGCTAATTTTCCGGAAAATGACTGATGACAGATTAATTAACTTCAAATTTTATTCTGCCACTTGTGTATCTTCGATTTTCATATAAGTATGGTGAATAGTATTAAAAACGGTTTCGAATATTACGCTGAACGCGTGATCTTGCTGTTGGAGCATAATATTGGAGGGTTGAAGCGAGCAAGAAAAATTGTACAAAATCTGTTAACACTGGCTAATTAAAAGTAAAGGCAATAAACTAAATAGTGAATTAGTAATTTTTTTTTTCGTTTGTGGGCAGAAATATATATATATATATATATATATATATATATATATATATATATATATATATATATATATATATATATATATATATATATATATATATATATATATATATATATATATATATATATATATATATATATATATTATTTTTTTTCTTAAAACACCTAGTTATAGGCACTGGTACCTGCATAATGGCTTTCTCAAAAGCTCTTCTTGTGTTCCTCTTGAACTTATTTTTAATAAAAATAACAATAATAAATAAACAAGTAAACAAGCCTAAAAATAACCACGCTTTCATTTTACAAACCGTAAAAAAAGTAAAAATGTAATTTCAAAATAGAAATCGTGACTTTTTGAGGTACCCATCAGTAAATTTATGTATAGGAAATTTTGGCGTTACTCATGGAAAGAAAATAGAACCGGTTCCTGCCAGAGGGAATTGATTTAACAACGCCTTCAGAAGAAATAAAATGTACCGAAATTTCTTCTGTCTTGCAACTATTTTTGCAAAAATATTAAAAGTTTTTTATCTTTTTTTCTCACAAATGATAATTTTGGAATCACGGCAACTCATCTGATAAACCTTAACTTTAAGACAAGAACTAATATGTCAACATATGTAGCTTCCTGAATTCCATTAAGTTTTTATTTATTGTCGTAAAGAACAAGAAACTACACTCATAAATAATACGTTACCATGAACCATTACAAGGCCTAGTTTGCCAAATTGGTAAATATATACTAATGTTTTATGTTAATAATAACATGAAAACAGGAACAATTGTATTGTTATATTACCAGCCTTCTAAGAAGCATTTTGGCATTAAAAAACATAAACATGCAACACCTTGAGATGAATAGGAAGAGTTAATTTGCACTTGCTAAAATGTATTTTTATATATGGAACAGATATTTTGAAAACTTTTGACGGAAGTTTATAACGCAATTTATAAATGAAATATCAATCTGTTAAATCGCAGATATAGTTTGTCTCAAAATATACCGTATTAGCTTTTGCCTTCATTTATGGATTATACCTGCCGACAACAATAAAACTGCGGATCAGTAGGTAGTAAAGAACAAAACATTAGGGACGAACTCTCATAAAATAAAGATTTATAATTTATTGTTTATTTTTGTATCCAACATGAATATAATTATAATAAAATTTTAATTACCTTAGGCTGAAGGACCTCGGTCAATGGCCATTTGATATATGTAATTGATTTTGCTTATGTCAATAAAGAACATTTGAATTGAATTGAATTGTTTATTTAGGAAGGTATAATCTTCAAATTACATTAAGAAATTAAATATATGCAAAGTTTTAATAAATTTATAACTATATTATCTATACATAATTACATTTTTAACCCCTAAATATCTAAATCTAATTCTGTTTCACTATCAGAGTCATCATTAATTAATCTGGATTCATGTTGTTTTGTATAGAAATGTAGGAGTCCTCAATTTTTGAATGTGTTACTGAATTTTCAGCTCTCAACTGGTATGTTCGATTTTGAATTAAAAAGTGGGAAAAGGTAATACATATCTGAAACGCCTAAACACAGAAGGTCAATATTATGTCAAAACCTCGTATTTATATACTATCTGCACACATATTTGTAAAAGTAAAACATTTAATATCAACATTATTAATATTGACTAAAATTAATTGAATTGAAGACAAAAGATTTAGTTAAAATTCATGCTTTATCTACCGACTGACTTTAGCTCTGTAAGTGATCAATTTTTATCCTACCCTTTTACTAATTTCATTCCACATCAGGCCATCTTTAAACTAAAAATCTTAACGCAAAAGACCGAAAATTTTTTTGCTTTAGTTTACATTCGACGCAATATAGTCCAAGAGCCCATAACACATATTTTATGATAAGCCAATCAATAGAGATTTGTTCGCACACTTAAATTTAACCGGAAACAACCTGTGCCATCTGTTGAAACATGATTAGAAGATGAAAACCCCGGTTTTGTCCTCAGCGAATGTGTTTACAGTAATTGTTTAAACAATAAACACTGTAAAAAAAGGCAATTTTTAGTTTTTCGCGTATAACTCAAAAACTATTAGAGATATCGCGATGGTGTTAACGGAACTATTTTAGATAATTAAAAAACCTACAAAATGGTTTTTATGGATCTTTCTTCGCGGATTTCTTGCCGAGAAAATCCGAAAAAACTCCAAAAATTGACTTCCACGCAGAGAATGGTTTCTGTCGGATTTATAGTTTTCGATTTAGGGCTCATCAAAAATTTAAAGGCTTTTTTTCGAGGCTCACCGTTTTAAGGCGGATCAATGTATTTTAATTCTGAAAACGGCATTGAATAAATCCAAAATCTTTCTCTCCATATTTTAAATTTTTTGCTTAGGAGGTGGGAAATTGGTAAAAAAAGTCTCGAAAGTCGTGCAAAACGCAAAAAACAGCGAGCGAAGCAACGAAGGAGAAATGCATATTAGTCCAGGTAAATCTTTAATTTTCCGTTAAATGATTTTAAAAGGTCATAAATCGAGATGAAACCTTTTGCATTTCCTTTAGAAGCAGATCAACTACAAACTTTCGGAAAGAAATGCCATAGATCCTACAAAAGGTTTTTTTTAACCCATTTTTCACCTTTTTACCTCCCAAGCATAAAACTATTCCAAAAAAACGTTTCTTTTATAGGTTTTTTTGGACCACTAATTTCGACTATGACATGGGGAATTAAACTTAAGGGCTTAGAAGGGCTAAAACAGGCACCCCTAAATCATACATTTCGCTAAAAAATAGTTTTTCCCATTTTTATTGTGACACATGTTGTATATCGATCGATATAGGTTTTAATGGTAAAAAACTTTTTTTAGCAAAATGTATGTTATAGGGTTAATTCAGCCCTTTTAAGCCCTTATATGTTATTTCTAATATCATATTAGAATATTCAGTGGCAGAAAAAACCTTTATGTACCATTAAAAATGTGGAAAAAAACTTTTTTGTATGTAAAATGTATGTTTTAAGGGTGTATGGGCTCAAAACGGGTGAATTCAGCCCTTTCAAGCCCTCATATGTAAATTCTAATATCATATTCAAATTCAGTAGCCCAAAAAACCTACATGTACCATTAAAATGAGGAAAAAATATTTTTTAACGAAATGTATGATTTAGGGGTGTAGGGGGTAAAAAAGGGTGAATTTAGCCCTTCCAAGCCCTTAAATATAATTTCTAATATTGTATTCGGGTTCAGAGGCCCAAAAAACCTTTATGTACTAATAGAAATTGGAAAGCGAAATGTATGTTTTAGGGGTGCAGAGGGTAAAAAAGGGTGAATTTAACCCATCTAAGCCCTCAAGTATAATTTCTTATATTATATTTGAAATTAGTGGCCCAAAAAGCCTATAAAAACATTTTTATGGAATAATTTTATTCTTGGCAGGTTAAAGGTTAAAAAACCCTCTTCGTAGGATCCACTATTTCTTTCCAACAGTTTGTACTTGATCTGTTTTTTAAGAAAACGCAAAAGGTTTTATTTTGATTACCCGGACTAATCTGCATTTTCCTTCGTTGCCTCGCTCCCCCACTACCGCTAATCTACTCTGCTTCGCTCGTCGTTTTTCGCGTTTCGCACAACTTTCAGAGATTTTTTTCACCAATTTCCCACCCCCTGAGTGAAAAATTTAAAATATGGAGAAAAAGATTTTGATTTATACTTTCATATGCCGTTTTTGAATTAAAATATATTGATTCGCCTTAAAGCGGTACGCCTTGCAAAAAAAAGCCTTTAAACTTTTTTTGAGTCCCAAATCGAAAACTATTAATCCGACATCCATTCTCTGCTGTTAAACTACATATTATTGGTTATCATTTTTTGAAAAATTATTTAATCTTTAAACCGAACGAAGAAATAATTTTTTTTTTTTTAAAGGTAAATTTTTGGGTTTTCCCGGGTTTTCTCGGCGGGAAATGCTCGGAAAAAACTCTTATAAAACCATTTTGTTGGACATACGTTCATATAAAGTTTCCTTATTAAAATGGACCCAAATTGATTTCCCTAATAGTATTTTAATTTCTAAAATAGTTCCATTGACACCATCGCGATATATCTAATAGTTTTTGAGTTATACACGAAAAACTAAAAAATTTCCTTTTTTACAGTTTTTATTGTTTAAACAATTACTGTAAACAAATTCGCTGGGGTTTTTATCTATTTACCGTGTATTAAAAGGCGCACAGGTTGTTTCCGGCTAAATTTAAGTAGTGATGAGCAAAGCAAGAACAAGACCAAGACCGGGCGTCTTGGTCTTGGTCTTGGTCTTGCAATCTGGTCTTGGTCTTGGTCTTGCAAGCCCAAAAAAAGGTCTTGGTCTTGGTCTTGGTCTTGGTTTTGCACCACCCGGTCTTGGTCTTGGTCTTGGGCTTGCTGCAAGAGTCTTGCTGGTCTTGCTTTTTGATAGTAATAATTTAAACTAAGCAATCTTTAATAAAATATATATATTTTTAATACTTTCAAATAAATAAAGATGAAGACTATATTTTTGCTTTAAAATTTTAAAAATACCAATTTTAACCCTTTCTTACATTTAAATTATTTGAATAAAAAGGATATTTTAAATGTAGGGGGTTTTTTTTTTTAGCCCTTCATTTTAGTGATGGGAAATATTTAAATTTTCTTTGAAAACATATAAAATTACAATCTGAGTACTCTTAGGGCAGAAAAAAAATTTTTTAAATTTAACCAGATGTGAAATTAATGAAAAAATTCTGATAT
>JAHBCN010012395.1:0-26912 GCA_019359885.1 Listronotus oregonensis
AAATTTGATTGCATTTTTTCTGTACTATAAATGCTATTTCTGAATACCAAACAAACAGACCCATTAAGGCATGTAGGAACCTAAAATGTAAATACATTTTTTTTATTTTAAAAATGCTATATTTTTTCTACTTCACCTTATAGACGGAGAGCTAGAGCCGAAAAATCATCGTCATCAGTAATACGGAGTTTCTCTCGTAAAACTTGTTCATTTAGTATTTTTAATTATGTTCCCGCCTAGGTTGACAACTTATTGGATACAGGGGTAGCAACAAGGGTTGAAAGTGCAAAACTTTTTGAAAAAAATCGTCATCGATAATATGTCAGCCATTTTGGCCACTTAAAGTTGAACCCCTAAGGTGTCTAAATCCAAAAGGGCTGACAGTTAAGTGGATACCGAGGTCAAATTATCCCGAGCGCTTACTTTATACAGGGTGTGTTTTAATTGAAGGTCAATATTTAAGGTGGCAATTTTTGGCTCCATCTTAAGAAGAAAACTTCATATGAACGTATGTCCTAAACGTTCTAAGTTTGGAGATACAGTGTGGTAAATTTTTTTAAAATAAACCATTTATTTATAATATCAGTAATACCACTTTAGGTTTTTTAATAAAATTTGGCATCCTTGTACTATGGATTAACAGGCATTTTTTAGTGTACTACATTTTTTTAAATTTTCACCAGTGGCATTCGTACGGAATTTGACCTGCCTATTTTGGAAGATATTGATGGACGTCACTGGTTTCTCTTCGAATAAAAAATATTTTTAAAATCACTAGTTATTTATAAATAAAGTTAATACTTCATTTTTCAATCCGATGCACGGTTTTCGCTTAAAAATATAAAAACCATTTCCCTGCATGATCATAACAATATCGGTAAACAATATCACCATACAAAGAAATATCTAGATTTAATTTTTCTAGGTGAAAACCGTGCGTCGGAATAAAAAAAATCAAGAGGTCAAATCTGCTCTTAATTTTTTTAGTTTTTTTAGTCCAAGGCACGGTGTTCACCTATAAATTTATTATTTAGATATTTCTCTGCATAGGGATATTGTTTACCGATATTGTTATGATCATGCGAAAAAAATCAAGGGACCAACTTTGCTTATAAATGTTGGGGTATTTTAAAAATATGTTTTTTTATTTTAGGAGAAATCAGTGGCGCACCATCAATATCTGCCAAAATAGGCAGATCAAATTCCGTACAGACGCCACTGGTAAAAATAAAAAATGTAGTACACTAAAAAATGCCTCTTGATACATAGTAGATAATATTCAAAGTGGTATTACTGATAATAATAATAAATGATTTATTTTTGAAAATTTTACCACCCTGTATCACAAAACTTAGGCGTTTAGGACATACCTTCATATGAAGTTTTCTTCTTAAAATGGACCCAAAAATTGCCCCCTTAAATATTGACATTCAATTAAAAAACACCCTGTATAAAGTAAGCGTTCGGGATAATTTGACCTCCTTTTACTGCCCCCAGTTTCTACCTAACTGTCAGCCCTTTTGGATTTAGACACCTTAGGAGTTCAATTTTAAGGGGCCAAAATGGCTGACATAATATCGATAACAATTTTTTTTTATTTTGCACTTCCACCCCTTTTTGCTACCCCCTGTATTCAATAGCGGGAACATAATTAACAATACTAAATGAACATGTTTTACGGAAGAAACTCCATATTACTGATGACAATGATTTTTCGGCTTTAGCTCTTAGACCATTATGTGTAATGAAATAACAAGAAAGTAGAAATTATTATTGACGCGACGTGTATTTCCACTTTTTTTTCTTTTAGAATACAAAAATAAGACCAAAACTTCCTTATTTTATTATTTTTAGGGTCAGGTACCAATTCGCTTTGTAGAGAGGGCGCTGAACTTTACAGAGCTTGTTATTATTTTATTTGTACTCGTTAAACGTAAAATAAACTCAGGATTTTATTGTGTATACTACACACAAAAGTTTTTTCTTTTTCTAAAAAAAAAATTGTTATTTTAATAGCAAAAATATTTACCAAAAAAATTTTTTTTCTTTTGAGAAAATCTTACCTTAATTTGCTATAAAATATAAGTTAATTTTTAGTTGTTGAGTGGTACTAGTGATTGTATTTTGTTGTATGAGTCTATATTTTTTTGGCAGAGTTAATTCATTATTTTAGTAACATGAAGGTGTATTTAGGGTTTCAATAAATTTTTATGTTTTAGGGAAATTATGAAGATGTTTATGCCTGCGAGGGCAACAATCGTACAAAGCCGAGGGTCTTTGGCACGAGACTATAGGCATGAAGTAATGCCCGTGGTACATACAACATTTTATTTCCTACTTCAGATAATTCTAAGCTAAATTAAAAGATAAATTCAAATCACGAAAGGTTTTTTATCTATATAGTTGCTAAATAAATAAAGGTTATAAGTGTTTATTGTTGTGCTGTGCCAAAGTCAAAACGAAAATTCATACATGTAATATAATGGATTTTCCGTTGATTCCGGATAGAATTGCTGTGAATGCTGACAAAGCTTTGGATAATATTATCTTAAAAAAGTCTAAAGACGCCTATGGTAAAGAATGTAAAAGGTTTGGGAATTGGATTAAAAATATTCATGTAAAAATTATTATCAACGAAACGGTGCTACTTAAATATTTCCAGAAAATGGTATATTAAAATTGATGTTGTAAATTAGATTAAAATACTAATTATGTCTATTAATTATAGTCTGGAACATTTAGTACCAGTTTATTAAATATAAATAATACAATTAATAAAAAGTTGTTATGTTGATTTTTTCCTATTTATTTCTCTAAATGCCCGAGCGCATTAGAAACTTCTTAAATGCCTCACAGTATTATATACAATTTAAAATATGTATTATGAAATAATAATATTCGAGTAGTACATAAATACTATTTTTGAATCATAATAAAATATATTTAAAAAATAGATACATATGTTTTCTTACGATATTTTAAATGTTTTCCTAAAATAATATTAATTTGCCAAACGATGCAGAAGACTTAAGGCAAAACACGTGTCGGTGCGGTAGTTATTATTTGCAAGTAAAATATATATTTTGGTTTTGATTTTATTTCTATTTTGAAATTTCCATAAGCAAAATGGCTGGCAAAATATACCCAGAATTTAATGCTTCTACCTTCAGTGCCGCAAAGGCAATGAGATCTATACAGGGTAATTCAAATTTAACCCTCACCATTAGGATCTGTAGGCACCCGAGAAAAACCTAAATTTTGGAAAATTATTTTTATTTTTTCCTGATTCTATTTCAAAGGGCATTTTAAAATAATTTGTTCATTTCGCTGCCACTTTTTGACGTTTCGTCACTCGGCCACAATCGTCAAATATGTCTTTTCTTATGGGCCCATATTAAATTTTTATGTATGGTAATTAGCAATCTTTATTTTGCTATACATAGTATAAAATTTGTTAAACTTAAGAAGCTGCTAACGTCATTTATTTCTAAACATTTATTTCTTCCTATTTGGCTTTGCCTTGGGCGATTTCTTTTTTGTTTTTTGTAAGAAGAAAATATCCGTTTAAATTTTTAGTACAAATGGCTTACTCAAGTAGGGAAAAAATTGTTAGAGAATATACAACTCTTATCAGCCCTAGAAGTAACCCTCTTTCCTAAGGGTTGTAATTGAGTCATGCTACATTTGTTTTTTGAAGTGCCAAATGGCAACCAAGGTCAAAAAACCTTGGCTGCTACCTAATAGGTCTCGGATTACTTATCTACCTATGCAAAAATATATCATTTAAATGTTCATATACTGCTCTAATATTATGTGCAGGGAATACGTCACATTGGAACCAAAATCCATTATAATTTGCAGGGGTAAATTATCGAGTTATTCTTTGAATTCGGTTTTCAAAAAGTGAAGACATATTTTTATGCCGTTGCTGCCTATTCGGATATACATATTTCTAAATACATTTACGCTATTTTAGTACAATTAAAAAAAATTAGTACAGTTTTAACATAATTGTATGTTTACTCAAAACAACTGCAAGATCGCGATGATTTATCTTGGAGATACAGGGCATTTTTCAACTCCCAACATTTTCAGTACACCCCTGTATCTCGGTTGTTAGTAAAGATAGAAAAAAATACGTATTTATGAAGAATTTTACGTAGAGTTTAGTAGCGTGCCTTTTTTAAATGGGACACCCTAAGTATTATTTGACTATTGGACCGCCAATAAAATGACATATCTATTAATATTACACACTTTATATTACTTTTTAAAGAAATAATTTATTTGTAAAAAATTTGAAGTTTGCACACTCTGTATAAGTTCAACGTTGCAATAAACCAACTAATTAGTAAGTTAATTACCTTTATAAAAATTATAAATATTGTTTTTAAATTTATAGCTTATTGCCACCTTTTTATTTATTCCAAATTTCAGTTAACTAAGTACCCATTAGTAGAATGGAAGTTGGCGTAGGAACAAATTGTCGCTGCAATATTTGGTATATTTTAATAACATACTGTCTGTTTTTTGTGTTCTTAAATTTTGATTTAAATAAATGGAGTTTAAAAACTTTGAAATATGTAATAATATTGCATTTTATACTCAGAGATGAAACAAAGTAAAAATGCTTCATACATGTATTTCGCTTGATAATAAGAAAGAAGAAAACCAAGCATTATTAATAATTTTGAGAGACTAGATCAAAACCTAGTTACCTATGGATTGTTAAAAAATAATATTAATAAAAAAAGTGATTAATAAATATAACAACAATTAAAACCATAAACATATACAGGGTGTCCCAGAATCTGTGAGCAATCTCTCGAGATTTAATGGAAAACCCAAAAATATTATGACAAATTCCCATAAACTTTTTTTCTATGACCCTCCCCTACGGAGATACAGGTACATAACGGACGCTCCTAGAAATCGTTTTTTTTTTAATAACTTTTAAAATACTAGGCGTTAATTAATATTTTTTTAATATAATGGTTAGTAGATAAGTCTTCTTAAAATGAACCCATTAAATTATATTTGGCTTAATTAGTTTGCCCGGTACGGACTAGCTGTGACACAATAAAAGCAATTTTTTTAACACCCTGTATGATATAGGGCTCAATAATATTATTTTTGGGTAGCTTTACCTTTTAACTAAAAAAAAGGTTTTCTTAATTAACCGCGATAAAATCAACTCTTTACGAAAATAAAATATTATCGTTGGTAAATTTTCTTACATTATAACAGGGTGTTTTCTAATTGAACGTCAATATTTAAAAAAGCAATTTTTAAGACCATTAAAAAAAAACCTTATATGTACGCATGTCCTAAACGTTTTAACTTTTAAGATACAGGCTGGTAAAATTCTCAAAAATAGATCATTTAATATTAATAACTCGAGAATATGCATTTAGATTTGCTCTGTTTTTAGTAGTTTTTTTAATACTATTAAAATCTGTTGAAAGACCGTCACCCTGTATATTTTTACATACAGTATTATTTGAAGAAGGCCTTTTTAATTTTTATAAAAAAGGTGTAGTAAAAAAATTGTTTTTACTTTTAAACATAAAATATCAACATATGTCCGACGAAGCTACTGTTTCTGTGGTATAATTTATTTTAGCTTGTCAATAAAGTCCGGTTTATTTTTATCTAATCAATCAATTAAGCTTACCGAATTTGCCGAACTTTATAATTTTGGAAAATATCTGGGATTATAAATTTACAATATCTGAATACAGTTTTTATCAACTCTCTAACTGAATTAAAACCATAAAGAAACATCCTACTCATGATAAATATTAATTAGTTGGAGCTGTATTTTTTTGCATATTGTCGTGACAAATTTGTCACAGATTCAGTTGTGATTTTCACTTAAATGTCATTAAAGCTAATTAAAAACACAAACCTCGATGTGTACCAAGAAAAGTAAAAGCTTAATCCATTCGTATTAAAACGTTTGCGAGCGAACCATTCATTGTATTAAAGGAAGGAAATAAAAAAAGCGTTTAGTATGCAAGAACCGTTTTAATGATATCTTTATGGAAGTCATGATCTGATTAGAATTTGTGTCGCACAATTCCAAATAAACACAAATTCACCAAAGTAAGAATATCTATTTTATATATATTAAAATTTGTCGTAAAATCCTTTTTATTAATTGGTATTTAATTATTGACATTCGAGTTTCTACTTCAAAATGTTTATTATTATTTGTCATTGGACATACACTATACTAGACCAGTTATTTGTACCATTTACACATACTATTGATTTATATGTTCAATTTATATACACATACATATATTTTATATGAAAATGATGCTTTAACTCATCTAAAAACCAATCATTTAACAATGTATGCAGATGATTTAACGGTTGTTGTCGTGTCTGATGACTTTATGGAGCTTAGCACGAACATAATGAAGGACAACACGATTTTGAACTATGGTGTATGAAAAATAACTTAACCCTTTATACTAATAAGACTGTTGCATATTCGTAACCTCGTGCCACACCAATTTTTTGTTGCGAACAACATAAAGCCCTCAAGTAGTGTCAAATTTCTAGGCACCTACCTGGATTCAACCTATTCTTTTAATGCACACATTAAACACGTTAGTGCGAAATTAATTTATGCTTATTTTTCTCTTCTCAAGTTAAAAAAGCAAGCTAAATGACCATATAATATTGTTTAGCTTACAGTTTTCTTACATATAATATGATCATCTGGGTTTGCATTTAGTAACTATGTAAAACATATATATATATATATATATATATATATATATATATATATATATAAAAATATATATATATATATATATATATATATATATATATATATATATATATATATATATATATATATATATAAATGCCCTTTTACATATGACTATCAAACAGATATCATATTATATGTAAAAAACTTAAAACAATAATATATGGTCATTTAGCTTGCTTTTTTAACTTGAGAAGAGAAAAATAAGCATAAATTAATTTCGCACTATTATGCATTGCAGACGTAACCTTTAACCTACGGTGCATTTCAGGAAAATAATTTTGGTTATACAGGGTATCACAAAAAAGTGTGACGTCACGATGGTGCATTTTTTTAAATGGAACATTGTGTATTTTTTTGTATATTTATGTACCTCTTGTAGTCACCCATCTTTCTCCAAAATTTTGTAAACATCGGTTCAGTAATTTAAAAGAAAAAAAAAGGAATATAAAAAAAAATGTTTTGCTCCATTGAATTTAAAAAGGAATAAAAATACCAATAGTGCTTAATTAATAGAATTAAACAAGGAACTTATTAAGTAACGTAATATCGGTCGCTTAGGTCATGTTTGGTTCATTCAAACTCTACAGGGTGTCCAAAATTTAGTGTCAAACTCTTTAAATTTAAAAGAACTTTATTTTTCTTATTTTAAATGTCCATGAGCCCCTGTATATTTTTAGGTCGTTAGATGCAGAATTAAAAAACAAACATTTTTCTAATTATTCCCCTATCGAAATTCCTAACACATTAAAAGTTATTCGTTGAAAACTCATTTTGGCATCTATTTTAATAGTAATAACATTGAATAAAAATAATAGGTAGCTATGAAAAACCACTTATCGACATTGGAGTTTATTTAACTTACAAAATCTTATTTTGACGTATTATAAAAATTCGAGTAAATAATAATTATTTACTAATTGAATTAAATTAATATAAGAAAAACCTTTTAATGTTAAATAAACCCAATTTTTAGTTTTTAATACTTTTGGCTAACATTTATGTAACTTTAACCAATTTTTAGGTAATAATAAACGTTATTAGGAAACTTTAACGTCAATAAATTGTCTTTCATAGCCACCTATCATTTTTATTCAATTGTATTACTATTTAAATACATGCCAAAATAAGTTTTCAATGAATAACTTTTAATGTGTTAGGAATTTCGATAGGGTTAAAATTAGAAAAATGTTTGTTTTTTAATTCTGCATTTAACGACCTAAAAATTATGAGAGGCTTATATTTAAAATAAGAAAAATAAAGTGCTAAATTAAAAGAGTTTGACACTAAATTTTGGACACCCTGTACAGTTCGAATTAACCAAACATGACCTAAGCGACTGATATTACGTTACTTAATAAGTTTTTAGTTTAATTCTATTAATCAAGCACCATTGGTATTTTTATTCATTTTTGAATTCAATGGTGCAAAACAGTTTTTTTTATATTTTTTTTTTTCTCTGAAATTACTGAACTGATGCTAATAAAATTTTGGAGAAATATAAATGAACACAGAAGGTACCTAAATATACAAAAAATACAGAGCATTCAATCTAAGAAAATGCACCATCGTGACGTCACATTTTTTCTGACACCCTGTATAACCAAAATTATTTTCCTTAAATGCTCCGTGGGTTGAAGGTAACGTCTGCAAAATATTAAAATTTTACAATAAATAATAATTGAGCTACACAAGACGGGAAGTGAACTTTCACATAGATTACAGCATAAACTTCTTTATTAAGTATGAGTTTGTATTTTGTTATGTACTATACAGCAAACATTATGTTTTTATTGGAATATGCCAATTTATTTGTGATGAACCTATGTACCACAATGTACCAAACTGGTAATAAAATCTAGTCTATTTAATTTTATTCTATGCGACATTATTATGTTAGGAAAATGAAACGACCGTGAATTTCTGTGCTTTTTTAATTTTACGCATTTGCATTAAAATTTTATACTTAAAGGGTTTAATAATGATAAGTTATTAATTTCTAACTAATTACTTAGAAGAAATCTAAAAGCTCTATGTTGTTTTGATTTATAATTAATATTAAAATTGTGACTATGATTTACTCAATCTGATGCCTATATGAAGCATCTTTATTTTATAATAATTGTTTTTATACTAGGTATGCCATATTTTTTATTCAGAAATGGTTTCTGTTTGATATGTTATTTTTTTACGGCATATTTCGAAGTTTAATTTATATAATTTTTCTTTTCTGAAATTACTGAACCGATGTTGACAAAATTTTAGAGAAAGATAGATGACCACAAGAGGTACTTAAATATACAAAAAAATACACAGTGTTCCATTTTAAACAATGCACCATCGTGACGTCACACTTTTTCGTGACACCCTGTATAACCAAAATTATTTTCCTGAAATACACCGTGGGTTAAAGGTAGCGTCTGCAAAATATGAAAATTTTACATTAAATAATAAATGAGCTACATAAGACGGGAGGTGAGCTGCAGGACCCTGTATAATAAATGCTATAAAGATAGAGGGATGGTTCTAAATATTTTTTTTTTTACTTAGTAAGTCAATCGGTGGACTAGTTATTAACTGTAGATAGTTTGTTTGTAAATACACCCACTTTACATAATTTTTAAGAGCGTTCAGAGTAACAGTTATTTATTTAAATATGTTTGTCTATTAACAACCACAGTTTTAAAGTACAAAACCACGTATCCATTTAGCGACTCTGCGAAACGCGGCATTTCCAATTACCTTTGCTTCGGAGAGTGGTTAGTTGTGGTTAGCACTTAACTGGTGCGAGCGGCAAGAAGCGGCGCAGTCGCTGCCGCGGTCGACCCAAGGAAGTTTAAAGGTGTATGGAAGCCCAATGCTATGGCCCATTTGATCAAAAAATGTCCAGCCCAGTATGAAAATAACTGTCAGAGTTGGCCCTGCCGATTTTGCGCAATAACGAGATTCCACGAAATAATTTAACGTGTTGCCTACTTACACACTGATAAATCAGTGTGTAGTTAGGCAAACTTTCTTTTGAGAGCCGTATTAGTTTCGATTGTTTTGCTTTGTGTGATTATATTTTGTGGTTGCAGAAGTTTTTTGGATTGATAAAAACCTTCTTATTTTAGTGATTAGTGTTTATTAAATTGTGACTATAATTTTGTGTTTATTGTTTGTTACTTTTACGGCCGAGTGATGATCGCGTTGTTAAATTGGACTTAGCAATTGTTAAAAGTTAACAACAGTTTAGAATGTTTAACAAAACGTCATTGTCAGTGTTATTCAATGATTTTAGTAGGCAACCTGTAAAAATCTGACATTTTGTTAAACATTCTAAACCGTTGTTAACTTTTAACAATTGCTAAGTCCATTGCTAAATTTAACAACGCGATCATCACACGGCCGATAATATCGTAACAAAATGACTAGAGGTTGTATGGTTTTGGCTTGCAAATCTAAGGGTAACATACACGGCATTTTTTACTTTATATTTTATTATTTTTTATTTTATTATTTTTCTTATATTTAAATTAGGTGCTTCTTATGAGACCTAACGTTAGGTAACCGAATAAATAATAATATATCAATTATGAATTATAGAAAATGAAAATTCCATAGGAAATAGCAGTGAGAAAAGTAAGGCAATCTTAACTATCTTTTAGATGATTTCCACAATGTTTGTGTATTTCTGTGGCTTATTAAAAAGAAACAAGGTTTACATTTAGGTAATTTAATTTCATTTAATAATTTAGTTCATTCTTTTAAAGGATCAAAATTATTAATTACTGAGCAGACCAGGCAAATTTTAATTTATACAGGTCCCTCTAATTGAATAAAAGAAAGTACAATTTTATATTAAAGTTCCTTTTTGCTTTTTCTGTATTTGTTTAAAAAGAAATTAGATTTTTGGTTTCTTAAACTTACATTATCAACTTTTTAAGCTCGACATACTGTAGACACATAATATTTAACGGATTTAATGGATACCTATGTACCAAAGGTTACTAAACATTATTAACCACTGTTATTTTGTCTCATAAATGTTTGTTATTAGTGAAAAGTATATGCCTAAAAAGCAGTTATAAAAATTTTAACTTTTTAATGTACAACCACAATCTTAGGATAAGATTAAACTCATTTACACTATCTTGCCCTTCTTTTATCACAAAATTGGGGATAAGTACATAAAACTATCATACAATGTTTGAAATTTATTTTTAAAAAATCGTGTTTTTATTTATTTACTAAGATTTTTGGTAAAAATACAAAAATATCGACCATTTAAATAGAAGGCTGTAAAGTGGCGCCATCTATTCTTTCCATATTATATCAGATGATATAAAATCCAATATTACACAATAATTTTAGATATTCTATGGTAGTATCGTTAAATAACCAAAATTTTGTGCAAAACATAAAAAAAACAGTGAATTCTTGAATTTGACATTTGATGATGTCAACTTTATAGATAGTAACAAAGAATTATGGAAGTCCGGCTCTGACCTACTATTCAATGCGCAAACTCCGCAGGGCCCATCCTCCGATTCCCGCTGCCCTGCACGCTTGGACAACTTTGTTCTACAGTATTGGGCTTCCATACACCTTTAAACTTCCTTGGGTCGACCCAAATTGTATCGGTCGGTCGCATGAAAAAATGTTTATGCTGCCGCCACCCCATTGTACGAGGTGGCTTAAGTTGCCGCGCGCGGCTTTCAATTCAGTCATAAACAAAAACATAGGCGCGAAGCCTTGTGAAATGGATATGCGGCTGTATGTCTTAGCTTCTTTGGTAGCTTTTTGTCAAGTAACAAAAACAAAGGTTCATAACTACCTATAGCTGTTTATTTCTGTTTTTTTTTTAAATTTAAAGGCATTACTTTGCCCTATTTACTGGTGATCAAAATATTTTTTCCCGATTTTTTTTATCTTGACTATGATAATATTACGAGAAGTGACATTCAATTTAATATAAATAATTTAAACCAAAATCAAAACCACAGTAAAATAGTTTTTATCGAACAAGTAGAAAAATTAATTCCGATTTAATGATCAGTATTCAAAATACTTGTTCATTTTAATTGGCTTACGATGCACGTTTCAATGGAGATTGAAATCGTGTAACCCAAAATAATGAGAGTTTACAATAATAAGAAAAGTTCGATTTCTACAGTTTTATAGAATGGGCCATTTATCAAGACTTGAATAACCAATTAATTTATTTTGCTATGAACTAATGCATAAAATCATGTTAATTGTGTTTTTAAAATGAAAACAGTTTAAAGAATAGTTTTAAATTGGAAATATTGCATTTTAAATAAATCTAACTCTTAGGGCCATTTAACACATGTTAGAAATTTTTAAAATTATTGTCATAAATGTGATAAAATACAACATAATTAATATGTGATTTATGTATTAAATAATTTCAGACCAAACCAGAAATAAAATTTTCGCAATTAAAATACTAAATCTTTTTATATTTTAACCAAGGAAAAAAAGGCGCGAAATCAAATAAGGTCTTAATTTGACATGTTAATTTACGTTTTAAAATTTTATATTCTAAATACATCGGTAATTAAAAACATAGAGCTATTTAATAGTTTTAGGAAAAATTGTTTAAAACCGTTTATTATTTAAATTCATAAATCTATGTCCCTATTAAAACTAACCTATGTCGATTTCTGATGTTTTCTTTTTTTAAATAGAACGGGTCATATACCCTTTGACGTTCTTTTTTGTCCATTGTGATTTGTCCCATTATTTATAATTTTTTATCTAAATATAAAACAAAAAAAAACTGTTGCAAAACCAAAAAGTAACAACTTTTTTCATCCAATTAACCTGGCGTAAATCAAAGATCACAGAAAAGTTTTTTATTTATATATTTTCCACCCCCCGAGGTTATGTTATGCTTATCCACTGACAGCTGTTTACAAAATTAGCGTTTGTAGTGATGAGTATTACATTAATTGTAGCAATGGTTTAACAAAAATTTATAATAAGTTTTAAACACAAATATAATACAAAATACATGGTTCCGGAATTTGTTTTAATAGGATATCTACGTCATTATTGGAGATACAGACCTGCGGTTTTTGCAAATCGTCCCTAGTTTTCAAAAAAACGTAAGTTTTTTTATGGCTCGATTTTAGTTATCTTATTACTTGAATTTTGCATGGTTGGATAAAGACAAAAGAAAAAAATGTCAGTGGTCCATATCTTTTTTTAAAGTTTACTGAGTTTTACCATAATAACTTTTTTTACTGAGTTTTAATATTTTGTTCATCAGTTTTCAATTTAAAATAAAAATATGACGCTAAATGCCAATTTAACAAAAAACAAAATGTATAGTATGCTGGAATGCCTAACACTATGCGACGATAATAGTGATCAGGCATCAGACAGATGAAAGTTTTTTTTTTTTAATTTTTTATTTGTCTGCGGTTTATTATGCTATAATATTATATTGGGTAAGCCAAATCAAGCAACCATTAAGCTATATTTTCTACAATTAAAACAAAGCTTATTACATTTTGATCCCATAGAAAAACCTCACTCAAAATATTATGACAAGCCTCAACAAGAAGTTAAGAAAATTAATGTTCTGGCAAGCGTAGAAAATACCCTATAACCTCATCACTGGTACTTTCAAAATTTAAATATTAATAATAATCTTTACAAAAAAATAATATGGCTTGACAAGGCTTTTGTTAGCAGTGCTAGAATATTAAACAAAAAAAAAATAGCAGATATTGGTCTAGAGAAAATCAAAACATGATTTTTCCTAGAGAGCATCAAGGTACATTTGGTTTCAGCGTGTCGGGTTTAATTCTAGGATCTAAATTTAATTTTTTCATTTATAAAAAAAGTTTAACAGCAAATACGTACAGTACATTCCACAATAGCTCGTTTATTTCTCGTTTAACCTGCTACTGTTAATTGTAAAACTCAATAAACTTTGGGTACTTGCATGTGGGTCCGGACTTAAAATTTCCTTTATTTATTATTGTACCCACTTTTTGGAATATTATCGGCCGAGTGATGATCGCGTTGTTAAATTTAGCAATGGACTTAGCAATTGTTAAAAGTTAACCACAGTTTTGAATGTTTAACAAAACGTCATTGTCAGTGTTATTCAATGATTTTAGTAGGCAGCCTGTCAAAATCTGACATTTTGTAAAATATTCTAAACCGTTGTTAACTTTTAACAATTGCTAAGTCCATTGCTAAATTTAACAACGCGATCATTACTCGGCCGTAAGTAGGTTAAAAGCAAATTGCAGGTGTTGAATAAAAAGCAGAGTCTTTTCATCTTAGTTCATCAGTCGTTTGGAGTTTGTCAAGGTATTTTCGTGTGTGTTATTGAGCATCCAAAATAGCTAACCTAAACTATTGATATTAGTAGGTAATCAGGACCTGTACCCTTTCAAAAGGTGCGGTGCCTACACAAAAGACATTTGCCAGGCAACTTATTTGTGGCTGGGTTTTCCACTGAGTGTTGTCATTTAAATTTTATTGCGGTCGAGAAATCAAATAATTATTGTGGAATGTACCATACCCAACTATTTTAAAAAATACTTTTGCTGAATTATAGTTATATATAGTTAGCCCAGTTATATTTTTGACAGAATGGTACCCTATAATATAATGCACAAATAATAAGAGCATATTTGGATAATAATTTTCCAGGTCATTGGATTGGCACCACTCGGTAATCATTAAGGTCACTAGATCTATTAATTCTGTTTGTTTTTTCGGTTAGTTCGAGAATAGGTGTATCGTAGTTAACATCATACAATTCAAGAACTTCTGAATGCTACAGTACAACAATATCAAAATTTGTAGGCAGTGCATTAATATTAATAAATGCACTATGTAGAATTAGAACAGTGGGTAATAAATGCATAGAACATAGTGGATTGCAGTTTGAACAATATGCTTAACAGCTAAATAAGTCACTAGTTCGCATTTTAATTTTGTAAGGTTAGATTTTAAATTTGATACAAAAACCTATTACTATTAAAATTAGGATTAAGACTAGACTAAAAACTTACACTTTTTTTTAGAGAGTTATATTTAAGCTACTGCCAATATAAAAATAGCTAATTTTAGGTATAGCCATAGAATTAACTCTATAGGTAGCGAACATTGACGTGGTTAAAATAAAAAAAAATAATTTTTTAAAAAAGCAAAACCAGATTTCTTTTCTTATTTGTTTTAAATAAAAATAGTTTAGTTAAGAATATATAAACACAGTTCTCTACGCAAATTTAAGTTTTACATTTTAAGGGTTCAATTTATGGACCAATAGATTAAAAAAAAGTATAATAAATTTTTAAAAAAGCTCTTACTCGATATTATTTATTGATTTAAAAACATACTGGATTTTCCATATGAAAAATCATATGTTTGGATTATATCTCAAAAAATATTAAATTTGACAAAAAAATAAACTACACTACCAAAGGTAATGTAAAAATGCCTACTTAATTGAGTTTTTACTTTTGTTTTAAGTTATACGATAACTGATATGGGATTCATCAAAAAATAGAACCACATCGCGAAAACCGCAAATCTCTATCGCTAATAGAATCATCGAGATACACTGTAATTACAACGAAATCCGAATACTGAGTACTACCAAAGATTGATACTACTACGAATAGATAGCTCATCTAAATGGAACACATTTAATCGGTGTGGAGATATCAATGCTCTCGGATAAAATATTTTTTTGCGCGGTAACCCTCGCCTTGCGAGCAAAATTAGACGCGGCGTTGCCAATGTGAAGTATTTAATAAAATATAATAATTTTTTTTTATATAAAAAATGAAAAAATCTAAAATTTTGTTTATTCATGGTCAAACCAATAAAAAGTCTGGGTACCAGGAAAACAATTACATTTAGATAGGGAACCCATCTACTGATTGATAGACAATTAAATTACAAATTTAATTAGCTAGTTCAAGACAGGGTGTTGCATTTAACCCTTAAGTATCTTAAGGGTGAAAGGGTGTTATACCCACTCACTTTAAACCTACCTACCTACCTTGAGGGTCATCCCACAGACTACAAGCATTTTTAAAATGAAAATATTTTTGATATTTATTTTACCAAAACCTTTTTTCCCCTTTCTTTTTTATTTTGTTTAGGGCATTTTTCTTATCTTAAGATATGTACTAAATATATATCACTAATTTTTATTAACTATTTTTTAACTTTTTCCAAAAAAAAACAAAGTTTTTGCATAGTCCCGTAGACGCCACATCAGTGCTTATGTTCTAAAATTGGAGGTCAACATTTAAGGGTTAAAATATGCGATTTAAATGACCTTATTTGTAAGTAAACTTATTACTTTTGTATAAAAAACGTTTACGCAAAAATATGTTTTATTAAAAAGTTAAAGGGCGTTTTTAGAACAAGTTAAAGTGGCTGGTCTAAAACTTTACAACAAAAAACGTCCATTAAACGTTTTTTTAGATCCGTACCAAAATGTTTATAAAATGATTTTAAAAGAGACGTTTTAAACGATTTTTATTGATATTTTAAAAATCTTCGTAAAATACGTTTACAAAACGTTTTTTCAAAGTCCGCCAAAATAAGTTTTTGTTCCTTTGAGTTTTTAAAAACCTACCACAAAAACGTTCATTAAACGTTTTTTTTTGGTTCGCTATGGAATATTTTTAAAAAGTTTTCAATAATGTGTTTTAAACGCTTTTTTGCTTGTTAATTTTAAAATGTGCTCTTTATGATTTTGCATTAATTTAAAAAGCAAAAAAGTGCATAGCTTAGACCGACGCGTGTACGGTGGGTTACCCTGTACAGGAAAACCATAATATTTGGAAGTGTTAATTAACATGCCAACCGGCCACCCGGTAAAAGAAATAAATATTTGATATTGAAATATTAATTTTTAATTTAAAACTAAGCTTAAAAGCATTTATAATCATCCATTGTTCTAAAATCGCTTGATTTTTATAGGGAAATCTGAATAATCGAACATTGTCCGTTCTTCTACTTCGTCTGCAATCATAAAATTGGCATAAATTGCCAGCAATCGAAGCCATATTATTAAACAGTATTAAGTCCGTCGATTCCCGCGCAGGTGTACATCGATACTGCGAGAGTGCGCGACGGCGGTCACAAAACAAAATATTTATAATATTATTAAACTTATAGTGGACGGAGCTAGCCTAGCAGCCAGCTTCCAACGGAAAACAATTTGGCAACGCGGTCAGGCGCCCGGTCGCATTCTGGCTCGATGGAAGCAGGCTCGAAAAGTCTGCTTCCATAGGAGATTCAAAATTTTAACATTGGATGGTTTTTCTATAGTGGAACTATAATATTCTTTGGTACTACTAACAAAAATCCTAAAAAACAACTGTCTTTAAAATTTGGGGAATAACTTTCACCATAAATTTCCCTAGAATTATAATATCTTTAAAATGGTTTTAGTTTATACTGCTTGAAAAAAAAAAGGATGTACCAACTTAAGATATTTTTTGAAATTTGTAAATTCACGACATTTTTAACATGGTTTTTATTACATATATTTTATTTATAGTAATTTCACCCATCTCTGTCTGTTACATTGAAAAAAAATATTTGAATTAAATAAAAATTAAATTTGCTCAAACAAATATTTTTTTGGTATGGGCCAAACAAATATTTGTTTGATTAAATTTAAGAAGTTTGTTAAAATGATTTTTATTACTTATCTAAAACAAACAAATATTTATTTGGTATTTATACCCCGTCACCAAAAATTTTGGAAATAAATATTTGGTTTAAATAAAGAAGTTATTTATTTAATTATAAAAATTAAAAATGAAATTTATTTAACCTTTTGGTTTTGTTTAATCAAATATTATTTATTTTAAAGAAATGCATTTTTTTACCTATACTCTCTAGCCCTGTTTTTCTAAACCTTTTAATATGCGACATGCACTTTTTTATTTGAGTTCCCTGCTTTTGCTTTTACCATTTATAAGTATAATACATTTAGTATTAGAAATCTAAATCATACATACCTAACATATGTATGAAATTATATATTTTTACCAAAAATAAATACTATAAAAAATTAATATTTGTTTAAGGGGATATATATATATATATATATATATATATATATATATATATATATATATATATATATATATATATATATATATATATATAAATATATAAAACCTAATTTTTTTTTAAATGTAACTTTAAAAATTTTAGGCAATGCTTTTTAAAATAATTTTAAGATACCATACACACTATATCTATTTTACTATTTAAAAATGTGGTATATTTACTTTAAAAAGTTGGCAAAAAATTGTCCACATCATATTGTTCTAAAAATTTCTCCATGGAAAAAGCTTGAACGCACACGTAATAAGAAAACATTTTCTAATGTCAGTACTTTTTGTTTACCATAAAATGCCCAGTATTTGACTGTTGTCTTGATTTGTTTGATCTAACTGTTTATTTTTATCAAAAACTATATGACATTCCTTATATTATTTTTATAATAAAACTATTATCAAACCCAGCAAAATGCGTATTTTTATTTAATAAATCAGAAGTTTTTTTTTATTTAAACACCACACAAAAGAGTCAAACAAATGACCTTTAAGATCCAACAACATGAACATATTTGGCCCAAAAAAATATTATTTGATTTTAAAAATTCTTATTTAAAGCAAATAAATAGAAATAAAAGAAAGAAATAAAATAAATATTTGTGACACCCTGTGCATTATAAGTCTGTTATGTTGCTAATTTTATATTTAATAGTTTTTTTAGTGGGCTCCCACGTGTAATTTACAATGAAAGTAGGTCGTATTTTTAAATGAAAACTTTATGAAAACTGGTTTACCGCAAAATTTCAATTTTACGGTTCACTCGTCAAAAGTTAACGTTTACATTGTTTATATTCTAAATGCGGTTTGCAAGATATATTTAAAAAAACATATGTGCATAAAAACCTGCAATATTTATTTTTTTAGAAAATATGTTTAGTCGAAGGTTTTGGCTGAACAATATATTACACAAAAAAATAATTCGAAATTATTGTCAAATTATTATTTCATAATTTTGTAGGTGTTTTAATATGTATTATTAGTTTCAAAAATAAAATTTTAATTATCTAATGTAACTGGATAAGTGACTGTTAATGAATTTCGCCGTTGTATGAACTTCGGATTTTATATTAAATTGTAGCTCCCCCCCTTGACATTGACAAAGATGTTTTGGGGGTACTATGAAGATACTGGCTCTTTAAATGTTTCGCATCGTTTAGGTTACAAAAATATACGTATTACTTGTTCTGTCTTACAACTGTTCGTGGCCAGTGACAATTATAAATAATAATATAACAAAATAGTACTTATAGGTAGTATGCATTCATAAATTTTATAATAAGTAGCATTTGGTTTAAGATATTCAATGTGAATATAGCAACTTGAACATAGGCAGAACTGAAAGACGAATGATACATACCAAAGTACTCCGGATGTCTATGGTACGTGGAAAACCGGAAAGCTTGATACCGCTGACTACTTGGAATGGTATGTTTTTATAAAATATAGGCAATCAAAGTTTAGGGAACCTTTTTTGTGTTGCGAAAACTAAGACTATAAACAAAATGCATATCGGTCATTTCTGCATTCAAATAATTTGCCATTTTGATGAAATGGATCAAAATTGTACAAAAAATGTTTCTACTTTAAAAGATACAAGAACTGAGAGACAACTAACTAACAACTGTCAGCTGATAATTGCCAGGTTTAAACAGGTTGAGTAAAATACAACATTTTTGGCAAAAAATAGGGTTTTACAGATATTTTTACCACCCTGTATCTCAAAAGTTAGGACTTTTAGGACATACGTTCATAAAAACTTTTTTCTTAAGATTAACCCAAGAATCACCCCTGGAATTTTTTTGCACTCATTAACTTACACCCCGTCTAGTTTTTTCTTTGACTGTATGAGGTGTGTCATAAACAAGTTTTAAATTTTTTTTGTCGTAATTCCGAAATTCGAAAAATATGGTTTTTTTTTAGGTAAAATTTTGTTATTTAATAATTTGCAAATGAAACGAAAGAAGAATTTAAAATTGAGCGTTACGTATAACCTACTAAGCGCTTTAAAAATGTTGGATTGGGACTTTAAACAATCATATGCTAAAAATGGGACGTACTGTTTAAATATTTTTTCCCACGGCTATTTTTACACGTCGTTGTCGTGGTTGGGCCCAGTGGGATCTTTTGGAACATGCGCTAGAGTTGCTGGTTATCGGCAACTCTCTTGGCTAGCGTATGGAACGGGATCCGAAGCTAAGATGAACACAAGGCTTAACTCAAGGTGTTAGCATACCGTGCTGATGAGTGTATGACATTCTGTGCCTTAAACAGGTGTCTCCAACTGTGTCTCTGAGGGCGACTTCTCAGAGTATCTAGCCTTACTGCGGCAATGCGGGGCTCTGCCGTGGTGGACTACTACTTCCCTAGCTCCAAACAGAAAGCAGACAGAACCGCTTTTATAGGAAAAAAAGTGAGAAAGGTGCGGTGACCGAAACGGATAAATTCGTTTCGAGAGGTGCCACCCAATGTCACAAGCAGACAAAGGTGCGCCGACCGAAACGGGTGAATCCATTTCGAAAGGTGCCGCTAAAGTCACTGGCGCCTGTTTCACGGGAAAAGGCTAATTCCATCCCGAACAAACAGGTGCTTAGGAAGGGATCCCTGAATTCAAACAGAAGGTGGACAGAACGGCCTTAATACGGAAAAGGGCTCCCTGGTTTTAAACAGAAAACGGATAGGACCGTTTTCACAGGGTAAGGCAGGAGATCCGGCCTCAGAAGAAATATCTGGTTCCTGTAACAAGGACCTGGTAGCTACCCACGTCAGTAGACCGGGAGAGGAGGGCATGACGGATCTAATCGTCTGCTCGACAGACTCTCCAGGAGACAGGGACATCAGAACACATATTGTGCTCGTGTCCGGTAGCGACACAAGTAAGAGAAGATGTAAGAGTTCTCTTCCCATCTAATATCGGATTCATTAGAAGTCTAATCATATTGGGAGAAATATAAAAAGGTGTGAGCCACAACAGACCGAGCGGTCGCAGTCGAGGGCGTAAAAAGTCCACTCACTTTAAACCTAACCTAACCTAACCTAACCTAAATATTTTTTTATATAAAAAAGCAACTTAGAATACAAATCAACGGTGCAGACAGTTTTTTAAAAAATATATTTTTTTTATTTATTGGATTTATTTAAAGTTAGTGGCTAGCACTGAATGTATAATAACGTATTTTTTAAAGAAGCAATTGTAAAAAAGCTTAAGTTTTTATTATGCATTTTGGGTGTAATTTTTTAAAACAAACGTTTTATTATGACATTTGTCGATAACTAAAGTATACCGTAGGCTTGGGTCAAAATACCACAGTGAAACGCCAACGTACGGTTTATGCGGGTGGTTCGCGTTGGAAAGCAACTTAAGTTAATTAACCTTCCTCTATATCTACTGGGCACACGAGCACACGATCATATCTTACGTAGTCGTGATTGATGCAAGAAATGCAAGTTTGATGTTAATCGAACACTTCATTAAACAAGTTTTAGTTTAATTAACAGATGGTGATTTTTTGTCACGCAAATTTAATTAAGCATTCATAAGGCAGCGTTCGATCTCTAGAGATCGAACGCTGTTAGAACAACACCGATACGTCACGGTTTTATATCAGTTTGCCATATGAGACCGTGACGTATCGGTGTTGTTCTTACAGCGTTCGATCTCTAGAGTCGATTATTTCAGTTCGATCTCTAGAGATCGAACGCTGTTAACCACCGATACGTCACGGTTTTATATCAGTTTGCCATATGAGACCGTGACGTATCGGTGTTGTTCTTACAGCGTTCGATCTCTAAGTAAATAAATTATAGTTAAAAAAGTAAAAAAACACACTTTTGTAGCAAACCGAATTAAAAAGTAAAAAATAATTTAAGTAAAGTAAAAAAAGTACGGTGCAATTTAATATATTTTTATAATAACTCTAATTTTGTAAATCCCCCGCGTTTTTACGCTAATTGAATTATTTTTTATTTGTTGGTTCGGTTTGCTATACAAGCGTGTTTTTTTAGTATTTTTAAACTATAATTTTTAGGATAACATATTACAATAGGTCTCTTCTAATTTATCGGCTAAAAATAATTCTTTTACCAAAATAAGACTTCTGCCAAATATTTTTTATTCTGAGACTTTATAACAGATACGCGTCAAAACATCATCTGTGTTTTTGAATGCCACGTGACGTCACAATGCATCAAAAAATATCTGCAAGAGGTCTATTTCTCCGTGCTGACAAAGGCAGCGTTGGCACATTTTATTTAGGAAATCTGCCGAATGTTTAAAATCTGCCAACATTTAATTTACCCAGTTGTACATTATTTAAGGGTTCTTTTAAATGAACTTACACAAAAATAACAAATAATTTTTAAATTAACATTTCTTATTTCTCCTGTAATGTATAGGTATTAATATAAATTGTTAAAAATAATATAATTATATATTAAATTTAATTATTATACAAAAAAAAACAAACTACTTTTAAAATAGCTATAATGCAGAAATTATGATACTAACATTAAAATAAAATTTACTTTTTCAAGTCTCATTAGTGTTTTATTTAATATTATTATATAATAAACATCTTTAAATCTAGATGGATCCAATTTTTGATTTCTTAAATAGGCAAAGAAAAAAATAAACCATGTTTTTTACAACAAAAAAATATCTTGTTCTTTTTCTTCATGTTCCGTCTCTCTTTCGTAGGTTGGCTATCATCATTGCTATTTTGCTCTTGGAAGCTGCTGCATTGAATAGGTCAGATGACGTGACATTGAACCATTCTCGCAAATTCCTAAGCCACGATATTATTCTTCTTTCCACAGATCTTTCTCTCACAATTTTTTTCTGGACTATGAGCTGCAGAATCTTATATTTTGGACCTCTCATGATGTAGCCGAGATATTGCAATTTTCTTTTCTTCACTTCATATAGGACCCATACGCTTTTTTCATTCTTCTCAGAACCTCTTCGTTGGTCACATGTTCTGACCATGATATTCTCAAAATCCGACGGTAGGTCCACATCTCGAAGGCTTCCAGTTTCCTCTCGCGATGCACATTGAGAGTTCAAATTTCTACACCATAAAATAGAACTGGAAATACAAAATATTTGAGCATCCGAATTCTTAATCCTTATTTCTGAACAATAGTCCATAATAGACACTTGTACCTAAGTAGTCATACCTTTCGACTCTTTCCAGCCTTTCCCTTCCACATAGAGATGTTCGTTGGTCATTTTAGTTTTGGTGACAATCATGTAGTTGGTCTTCTAATCATTAAGTGTCAGACCATATTCTCGACTAGCTATAATGACATTAATCAACATATTCTGAAGATCTTTCATGTTTCCGGCAAGAAGTACTGTATCGTCTGCATAACGCAAATTGTTTAGTGAAATTCCGTTAACTCGTATTCCACCTGCATCATTTTTAGGGGCTTTGGTGAAAATTTTCTCTAAATAGAGGTTAAAAAGAAGTGGTGAAAGAACACACCCTTACCTGACTCCTCCCCTTATTTCCACTGCTTTCGTCAGTTCAGATTGGACGCGGACAGACGCAATTTGGTTTAGCTACAGTTTTACTATTATTTGTATATCTCTTGTGTCTAGATTTTTTCGTTCCAGTGCTTTTATTAGTTGCTTGTGTCTTACTTTATCGAATGCTTTATTATAGTCAATAAAACAGTCGTATACATTTTGGTTTACATCAAGACATCGCTGCATCAAGACATTATATGCAAAGAAAGCTTCCCTTGTGCCACATACATTTCTAAAGCCAAACTGGGTATCCGCTATGTTTTTCTTTCAGCTTCTCATAAATTTTACGGTGGATGACCTTAAAAAAGATCTTTAGTGTGTGGCTCATTAGGCAAATCGTACGGTGTTCTTCGCATTCTGCTTTTTAGGAATTGTGACAAACGTTGACTGAAGCCATTCTTCTGGTATTATTCCTGTTTCATATGGAAGTTAAAAAGTATATACAAGGAGCCTATTAACGATTTCATCGTTACCAAGTTGGTAAGAAAATAACCAGTTGCAGGAAACGTAGTTCAAATAAACCATTTTGAAATAAAATGAAGATACGAAAAGGCAAGTCAGAAGTATTAACGATTCCATGCTACTTAAATAAATCAACCATACTATTTACACATTTTAGTTTGTCTAATGGCAAAACGTTTTTTAATAATCTTCCAAGTCCACGGGTTAGTGACTAAATCACATAATAACCGTATAAGGCATTCGTGGTTTAAAAAAATCTTACAAGGTTTTATAATTATTGCAACATTATGTTAATTGAAATATAAGCAACTTATTTATTTTTAATTATTAAAGATATATACTTAGCTCACTGACGCAAAGCAGGACTACTTGTAAATATTGTGGAGTTATTTAACTGTGTATAAAGACTCCTTTGTTTGTGAAATTAATTAGGGTTGAATGATTCACGATAATTGAAAGTTGCTAGATATCTAGTTATTAATTAATTGGGAACACAAATGCAGTCTTAACTAATTTACAGGTAATATTCTCATAGTGTTGTGTTCAAAGGTAAATCAAACCAAACCAAAGAATATTTTCCACCTCGATGGAACATGCAAAGCTTAGACTGAGTAATCATTTCTGTTTTCTAACAAACTACATGTATGTTTTTTAAATGAGAGTTTATGGCACAAGGGTAGAATATGAATAGAGACGACAGCTAAAAAAATTATTTTATAAAACTTTCTTTTTAAAGGGGTAGAATGTAAGGTGAAAGTTTGCATCAAACTTTGTCATTTTTGGACTGTTTTTAACTTACCGGTTATAAGTAAAATGTATCTGTTTTAAAAAATATGAAATTACATCCCTTGAAGCGTTTAAAGGAAAATTAAAGTTTGTATAGAATAATTCACAGGTTGCTAATATGGATAATGATAATTGGGCTCATCTCTTTTCAGATAAATCGGAGACAACAGCTAAAAAAAGATTTTAGGAAAATACTCTCCAAAAGGCAGAATAAAGGGTAAAAGTTTGTCATTTTTGAACTTAAAAATATAAAAATTAACATAAAGACTAATAATTAAGAATTAAAATGTTTTGTTTTAACATAACATATTAAAAAAAACATCAACAAAACTGTAACAGGGGTTGACAGTAAAAAATGAAGATTGTTGGTGTATAGAAAAAATTAAGTCGGTATCAATTCTGAGGCTGATAGCCAATATTACTTGATTAAAGCCTAAAGAATGGCAATATACAATATACGAGATTTAAAAAGAAAAATAAACAGCAATAATCAAAGTTTTGGGAAAAAAATGAGAGTCGCAAGTTGGTTTAAAATAAAAATTTCCGTCTTATATCCACAATTTTAATTTCGAGCAGATTTTAACGAAAGCAAATTGTAATATATTTTGACAACTAATTATACAATGCATTTTGCTTTTGTATAAATTAATTTATAAAGTGCCATTTTTAAAGATATTTTAAGAACTACATTCTCCTAGTAGGGATATAAAAGTTATTTTGTATAGCAAATAACCTGCTAATCTTATTCAAAGTAGTAGTAGTTCAATAAATGAAGGGACAAAGCTGTAAACAAATCTGTACAGTTTTCCCTTGTGGCGCAATTCTTAGGTCTTCGGAGATGCTTTCTAGCGAAAAAAAGGTTATCAACATTAACATGTGGGAAAGGGCTAAAAATGGCCCTTCAAGGCCCGAAAAATGGGTTTCTCGCTAATATCTGTTAAAATATGCGAATTGGAGAATTTTTGTTAAAACAAAAAATGAATATTACTATGAAGTCTACAAAAATCAATAGTTTTCGAGATAACGGGACCCAAAACTCCCCTTATTTTAGCTGCCGCTCTACCGCTGGAATGCCGCTTTATAAATTCATTTATAAGCGGGCGGAGGAATTGTTTCATTACTCGGGCAATAATGTACATTTTTTATTCATTTAAAGTTCATCAAAATATGAAAACCCGTACCTATTTTTGCATATAAGTTTGGGTCCATTCTGACTTTTTTGGAATAATGAAAAAAGCGGTCAAAGTTTTTTTTCACAATATTTTAATAGTATCTCATTAATTTATTGATATTTAAAAAAAATGGTTTATTATTAACATTTCCTTTTTATAATGAGACCTAAGCAAGTGTTCAGTGATCCCAGAAAATTACCTTCACCATATTTCTTGCGTTTTGATAAAAAATTGTTTTGCACATCTGTATTTTTTAGCCGTTTAGCCACATCTATCCAGTGTGGAATGTTATTTATAAATTTTTCGACGGCCGTTTTTTGCGAAAAATATTGGTGTTGCGAAAAAAAAATGGTAGGGACCATTTTTGTAGATTTCGAGGTGGTCTTCAATTTTTTGTTTAAACAAAAATTTTCTAATTCGCATATTTTGATAGATATTCGCGGGAACCTCATTTTTGGAACTGGGACACACTGGATAGATGTGGTAGTCGTAGTTTCTTACTAAAACATGCAGATGGGCAAAACAATTTTTTATCAAAACGCAAGAAAGATTGGGAAAGAAATTTTCTCGGATCAATGAACACTTGCTAAGGTTTGCATCTTGCTAATATTGACAGCATTGCAATGGCTACTTTAAATAATATAAAACATGACATTCAAATAATAGTTTTAAATTGTTAGTGTGCATTGTGCATTTGTAGAAAAAAACTAGCGTAAAAGCTTTTGTGCTGTATAAAAACTATTATTACCTGACAAATTCTTAGACTTTTTTTATATCAGTTTTAAATATATTTAACCAAAAATACATTTTTAAAGTTGAAAATTTTCTTTGCGGCAACGAAGAATTGATAGTTCAACTTATCAAGTTATCAAGTTGTTAGAATTGTTAGTGCGACACCCAGACATATATTCCAAATTATACTCATTTGTAATGACGTCATTTTTGTTTATTTTTGTTTAGTATATTCCAAACAGCGGTACAACAAATTTTTAAAAAATGGGTGTCTGATCATTATTCATTTTTTATATTTTTGGTTATGTAAAGTATCCGTCACTGTCAATCAAAAA
>JAHBCN010012396.1:0-26787 GCA_019359885.1 Listronotus oregonensis
TTTTTAAAAACCCTTTTTTTCTGGCTTTTCTTCCTCCATTCTTAGAAACTTATTTTAAATTTTTTTACCGAATTTTCTGATGCTTTCGTGACATTAGAAAATGTTTGTACTTGGTTGCTGCAGCAACAAGAAAAATGGTGTCTATGAAATACATGGTGCATGGAAAATTATTAAAATGATAATAAAG
Source organism: Listronotus oregonensis (assembly GCA_019359885.1). Classification (NCBI taxonomy): domain Eukaryota; kingdom Metazoa; phylum Arthropoda; class Insecta; order Coleoptera; family Curculionidae; genus Listronotus; species Listronotus oregonensis. Next base: position 188 of record JAHBCN010012396.1, read on the forward strand.
AACAATAATTTGCCAAAGTTAAACTTTGCGCACTCATTTGCGTGCGCAAAGTAAGTACTTTGCACACGCAAGTAAAAAAAGGGTTTTTTTTAATAGACCGAGTAATAAAGGAGTGTCGGGGGGGTGACTTAAGCCCCCTTGTAGTCTTTCGTGATTGTGAAAAGACAAAATGGCTATAAAGGCTTCAAGTAAGTAAAGTATAAAATTTAAAAAGGGTTTTAAAAAGTATATTGGAAAAGCCCTAGACTTGTAATTTGTCGGGTTTTTTTTTTTTTATTTCCCCCGGGCCAATTGCCGATTTTTGTCGAAGCCCGCTAGTTTTTTTGACTCCTCACTGACATAACCTCAAAATTGCATAAACATTCCTAAAACTCCGCTAATTTTCACCTAAGAGATTTAACCAGAAGTTTTTCTGACATTTGTAATGTTATCCAACAGGTTTGTATATATTTATTTACGAAAAATAAATAAATATTATAAATAATCTCACACCACTTCCAAGGCGTTCAAGCATGATTTTACGCAGCCGTCAGATGTAGTTTCCATCGTTTACCGTGCCAATAGTGTATTTTTGCCGATACTATTTACCGTATCGGCAAAAAAAGCGATATCTCTACTTGTAGCCCATTTATTGCCGACCACCCTGTATTAGCCAAGGCACAAACCCATTTTCAGTAAAAAGGAAAAATCCACTGAAAAGCATGTTGCCTCATTAAAAATTCTCTAGGAACCCTCCTAGAGCAATCAAATGGCACCCTATAGCCAACGACCCTTTACGAACGCACCCCACCACTCGCATTATTGTTAGCAGTTCTCACCCTTCTATTTGCCTATTTTTATCTGTGACCATCTTAGAGGAAACAAGGGTGGGTAGGCCTGTTGAATTCAGCGTCCATTTTGGGGTGAGAAATATCCGTTACAGGTAGTCGGAATTAAGGTAGTTGTGTAATAGCAATAGCATAGGGGAAAGGTGGGGTGAATATCGTTAAAGTTGATTGTTATGTTCTAAATGTATTATTGGTTAAAATAATATATTTTTGGTATTTGCTAGATGAAACTGCTTCGGTACAGGCGGTCTATTCTTCAATTTCGAATACCTGAAAATCGCATTGAAAATTTGGATTATTAATGTCATTTTCGACATTTTTGGGGGTGGGTAGGACCCATTTGAAAAATGAATTTTCGTTCGTAAATATTGTAACTAACGTACCTTTTTTTAAGATTTTTTGTTTGAATCGTAATAAAAATATCGGTAGTTATTGATATAAAGTTCGGTAATTTTTTAATTATTAGACCCACAGTCGATTTTATTGAATTTTAGTTTACAGGGTTTTTTTTTGGGCGCTGATTACGAATCCAAAGTCAAATATTGTCTGGCACTTTTAGTTTTTAAGTTATATGAAGGTCTTATTTTCTTATCTTCTTCCTTACCTAAAATTTAGGCCAAAGAAAATTTTATACGTCAATATCTTAAAAACTATAAAAGCTACAAGAAATTTTATATGACATAAATTATATTTTTTTTTAAAGGCACTTTTAATTTGAGTTATATAATCTTTTCGTCTAAATGCAATACTTTACGAGTTAATATATATAAATAAAAAAAAAAAATTCCCCAAAGGAGTTTTTTAAAAAAAAACCCAAAAAAATTTTCCCAATTTAAAAGTGATTATAATTCGTAAGTATTGCATTTAGGCAAAAAAAAATTTATAAAACCTAATTTACGGGGTTTCCCTAAAAATACAAAATTTTTTTTATAAAATTTCTTGTGCTTTTAAAATTTTAAGATTTTTTACGTAAAAAAATTTTTTTTAAAAATTTGGTGAAAAATACCCCGGGGTACTTTTTTTGCGACCTTGTTTAGGCATTTTTTAAAAATTTTTTTGGGAAAAAAAAATAACAATAAATTTTTTTGAAAAAATTTAAACCCTTTTTTTCGGAATTTCAAAAAAAACCCTCTAGCGGCGACATGTGAAACTAACAATACTTTAAATAATATAACATTTATAGCCAAAGATACAAGGTGTTTTTTACGAAAACCTTTAAATAACCCTCACCACTTTTTAGTGATACAGCAAAAAAATTTTTAAAAAAAAAAGTTCAAATTATCCTCGACTTTAAAAACAGGTATTTTTTTGTTAGGTTAATGTAGCAAAATTCAACGAAACATCACTTTTTTAGATTCAAGATTGCAGTTACGCCCCCTAGGGGCCCCCTTTCAAAATTTTAAATTTCCCTTTTTTTTCACCACTTTTACCAAAAATAGTTTTTTCCCAAAGCTGCACATAGGCGAAAATCGGGGAAAAAACCGGCCATAAATAGTAGTAGTGCTGATATGAATCACAAACATGTTTAATCGTAAAAAAATGTTAAAACCCAAAATAACACGTTCATTTAAACATTTTTTTTAAAAAACCCCCCCCCCCTTGGGTTCATTTATTGCATTACATAAGGGGGGGGTAAGTACCTATTTCCTTAAAAATAAAACTCTTGAAAAAAATTTTTTTTTTGTTATTAGACTGTTATTATTTTTTTAAAAAATTTTAAACAGTTAAAAATTTAAAATTCATAATAAGAGCGTTAATTTCGGCTCGAATTGAAGTTGGATTGAGGCATTTTAAAAAAGAGAGAGGTAAACCATTTTAACAGAATTGTAGGATTGAGATAGTTAATCCTGCATTTTTTTTAAATTTATTTGCCTTTGTCACTGTTGGGGTTTAATCCCCTTTTTAATCTGGGTGAAATAAACGCTTTTTGACTGAAAATTTTTTTTTAAAAAAATCCAAAATGACAAGACTTTTTTTTTTACCTGAGGTTAATAAAATTGCTTATTATAAATTAAATAAAGTTGTGATTTGTTTGTTTTTTTTTTATTTAATTTTATAACTAACTTTTGTGTGTAAAAATAAGAGCAATTTAAAATACATGAAAGAGTAATATATTTAAGTATGTAAAGTATATACAGACCTCACTTAACAATAACTTTTAATAATAAAGCCTAACCTATCTTAATAATTAAAATCAATCAATATCTTCACTATCACTTTCATCAGCAGAAACTGTTGGTTCATCCCAAAAAAAAAAAAACTTTTGAAGGTTTTGTTTAAGCTTTTTAGCAGAAAAAAATTTTTTTTTTTTTTTGGAATTAAAGGATCAGAAGATATTAAAAGATTAAAAAAATATCCTCTATGTTTTTTTTTCTTGGGAAAATTTTTGCATGAAATTCTCTGAAACTTTTAATATCTTTGTTTCTTGATTCCTGGGCTTCCTCACCAAGTTTCCCAATTGGAACCATAAAATATGATATTATATCAGAACTGTGCATTAAAAATTTTTTGGACGGAAGTTGGCATATTGTACCACGGATACAATTCTACAAATTTTCTGGCCCTTTTTATGACAGTAGTCCTTAAAACTATCAATTTTTATATGAAAACCACTAAAAATTTTTAATAAAATTACATGGCAATTTTTTTATTTCTCTATTTAATTTTCTATAAAATAATGTTTTATTTTATAAAAATTGATTTATTCTTTAAGTTAGTAGGGGGAAAATTATTTGTTGCGTTTGGGATAAATTTTTTCTGAGATACAGCCGGCGTCCTTTCTTATTTGGACACCCGGTACATATTTTTTTTATATTTAGTAATACTGTTGTTTATTAAGTATTATGGGTATTACATTTTAATATTTTGCCATAGCTTCCAGGTTTTCTATCGGCCAGGAATTTTATATATAATATTAATCATTTCACTTTTCGGTGTCTTTGAATATCAAGGATACCACTCTATTAGTATGTCTTTTTGAGCTCTACTACAATAATGTAGTCTTTCTTTTATATAACATTTCGTCCATTTTTCCTTTTTAAAAATAAGACTATGTCGAAATACACGAATTCACCAAATCATCGGTAAACGTTTGGAATTGTATAGGGTATGTTTACTATTTGCTTTTTTAAAAGCCTTTTACCATTCAATAATCCACCTTTACACTGGTGCCAAGTTTTGTCATTCGATAAAATTTTGAATTTGAGATTAAGATTCGCATAACACTCAATAATGTGAAACAAAAAGGGTAATCGAGACTCATTTGCGACATTTGTCAATTGCGACATTTTTCAGTAGAGACTGGAGTTGATACAGGTCTCAGATTATAGATTTACGCTAACCAGAACATAGTCAATTGACCTTGTAGCTGTACCTGCAAAAACACTTAAAAAAATCTTTACAAAATTTAAAACAAATGAAAACTATACAGGGTCACATTCAAGGAGGGCAAAACAGGGCCATATTTGTGGGTTTTTGTTTTAATTTAAAAAATAATTGTAATAAGCATCCTATGTTGTCCACTAAAATCTAAAACAATACTCAAAAAAACTGATTCAATTTAAACAAAAGTGATACGACACAAACGAGAAGGTTCCCTTCTTTATAAAACTAGTAATGAACATTAACGCATTTAATATTCTATATAATATCTATTACTTTTGAACTACCCCATCTCTTAACGTCTGGGTTAGTCATTTAGACGTCATGTCATACATTTTAACAGTTAATTCACCACACACAACAGTACTTGGCCTTAGCCCGATAGTCACCCATCAGACCACCAACCTGGCCCGGCGTTGTTTAACCTCGCTGATCTGACAGGAAGCGGTGTTTCAACGTGACAAAGACCATATAATGATTTCGCGTGTTGGGTAAGGCACTTTTATATCGTATAGTGTTTCTTTAATTTAAAATACACCGCTCAAAAAAATTAACGAAACACTTTTGTAAAATATAAGCTTGGTATTTTTAGACAAAAAAATCATATAGCTTAAATTAAAGGTCTTGTAAAAATACATAAGTCATGTCAGATAAAATTTCTTGTAGCTTTTATAGTTTTTAAGATATTGACGTTTAAAATTTTAAAATTTATAGTTAATATCTCAAAAACTATATGTGATAAAAAAAAAATTATTAAACAAAAAATACAGCTTTCTAAATTATTTATATAAAAAGTTTTATTAAGAGTACATTTACGCTACACCTTAGGGGTCGGGCAAAAGGACGCAGAGACGGTGGGCGGAGACTAACAAACTCCCACTACCACAATTTTCGTATAGCCGCATTAAAAATATTATATTTTATTTAGGTTCTTTCAAATTCGGTGTATCGATGCGATGTGTTTGCGATTGCAAGCCTATAGGAGATAACGTTTTTCGGTAACTATTTTCCAAAAGAATTTAAAATTTTACACCATTTTAAAGGTAAAGAAATAATTATGCCTCTGCTGTAACGGATTTTTGAAATATGAGTCGAGTTAAGAGAAAATAGTATTTAAACATAACCGATTTTTGGGTGACTTTCACTCAAGGAAATACTAAAAACTAAATCCAAATTTAAAAAACTATTACAGCAGAAGCCTAGATTTAAGTGTTGGTTTATATGTTTTTGAAAATTATCGATAACTTATACCGTTTTAAGAAAAAAAATGCCCCAAACCCCAAATTGGGGCCCAAATTTTGCGGCGCAAATGGACTTTAATTTTTTTGATAGGTAAAATAAAGGAGATACAATATATATTTGACACTTTGTTTTTTCTACCTGTTTTAATTTTTAGGTTTTTTCTTAGGAATAAATAATTAATCAAACATTCTTTGATTTATTGTAAAAAAAAGATGTATCTTTTAAAATATGTAAGCTTGATATGAATGTAATTAACGCCTTAAAAGTTACAAATAAGCTAAGCGGTGTTCCGTTGAGGAGGTTCTCCAGTTTGACGGTCTGATTTTTATGCATTTTTTGGGATTTATTTGTGAGAACCAATGAAGAGATAGACTTTTGAAGTTTTTACAATTTATTTATAAGTGTTTCAAAAGTATACATATAAATTTTTAGCTAAAAATATTTATTAGAACCAAAGTTATAGCGTTCTAAAAACACCTGCCTTGAAAAATGGACGCTCACTCCCTTAACGAAATTAGCTGATTGGTTTATCTGAAATTAAAAAAAATTGGCAGCGTTTTAATTTGTAAGCTTAAATACACAAAATGGACTATTATAAGATGAAAATTTTGAAAATTACATTTTTGACAGACTTCGGAACAAAAAATTTAAATTTTATGTATTTTTTGTCATCTTTTTGTTAAAAGAATGGAAATATTTTAAATTTTGGGGTGATAATAGACCGCTCCGTGCGTCTATATGTGCTGAGTCGACCCAATAAATCTTAAGTGAATCGGCCAAGCCGTTTTCGAGATATGATGGAAGAAAGTTTGAAAACAGGTTTGAGAAAACGCGTTTGACGTTTTAAGTTCAGTTACAACTATACTTACTTGTTCAGACTTGTGTATACTTGTATAAGCATACATTTCTATAGGTCTCAGGTATCAAGTCGACAGAACACAATAGGGTCCCCCTCCCAGCGCCCCGGACAGCTCTTTTAACTGCTGTATCTTTATAATGGCTTCGAATCAAAAAAATCTTTACCACCACATTCTAGACATATTAAGGAAACAATTTATGCAAAAAATCGATTTTTTGAACCTATCTATCATACCAGAGAACCCCCTTAATTTTTTTGAGCAGTGTAGTTTTTATTAATTTTTTTAATCAGAGGGGAAGAACTACTTTGTCTTTTTTAGAATTCCCAATAAAGTAAGTACTTATATTTAAAAAAAGGAAAAAAATTCTTTTATTAAAAAAAAGCTAATATCTTATTGAATAAATTTTTTTTCTTTTCTTTTTGATTATTATTGCTTTTTAAAAATTTAAATTTGGTTTAAATTTAAAAAAAAATTAAAGATTAATAGGTAAATTGAAACCTGACATTAAATTTTTTTTAATTGGGGTTAAGATAAATATAAAGAATGCTTAAACCCGTGTTAAAAACGGGATTGCGAAAAAACCAGAAAATAGAAAAGGTATCGTGAAAAGTCATGGCAAGACCACCATTTTTGGAGGGGGGCGTCAAATGTTCAGTAGTGTTGGTGATACTGTGTTACTTTTAACAAATTTTTGCAAGGTAACCACAACATACCGGTATAAAAGTTCTGGTGACGTCGTGGTATGTTTTAAGATTTGACAAATGATGTCCGACGCACCTATCGAAGGTGGCTGTCATTTCTTTTTATTAGCCTTGCTTACGCCGGATGAACCAAATTTTTAGTTTGAGGTGTAAATGACGTTGTTAATTTAAACAAAAATCGTAAACGTTGTAATAAATCATCAATTGAAAGTTAAACACAAAAAAATAAAATCACACCATTTCAAAAAGATATTCAAAAGAAATTAAAAAAAGCAAAACATTTTACAAAACAAAATCCAAATTAAAATCGTTAAATCGGATAAAACGGATAAAACTGTCATAATGAATACAACCAACTATAAACAATTAAGAACAGGTAGTACAAATTCCTTTCAAGTCAAAAATAATAATTGTATTAAAAAACTTCTGAAAAAAAAATTTTTCAGAAATGGGAAAAAAACTTTTATACATCGCGGTAGCTCCCAAAAATACGGCTTCCGAAATTACACAAAAAGGCATACCCCAAAAAAATTTTTCCCTGGTAAAACTGTGTACTAAGAAAATAAGCCCCCTGGATTTGGTCGAGGGCCCCCATTTGACCTCGCGGTGTAAACTAGGTTTAATTTAAAGCTTTGTGAGCATTATTTTAGAGGATAATTTCTTAACTCTAACTAAGTGGTGTATGGCAGCAAAAAAATATTTTTGATAATAAGCCTCAAAACGTTTGTTAATGTTATCTGCAGGCGGAGACACAAAAAGTATCAAGTCTCATTACATATGTTGTGTTTAAAATGGAGACACTTAGAAAACATGTAAAACAAGTGTATTTAAGGGTTCAGTTTCTGAATACTAAACTAAAAATAAAAACGATACAATTAAATATGTTCTTCTATTAATAGTTTAACAAAAAATATGACTGTTATTTCTACCTAACAATGCAAACTTAGATGAAACTGTTTTGCTTGTTAGGCGATTTGTCTTAATTTTATTTACCTGTAATAGCTGATTCACTTCCTCTTTTACTTACGTGAATGTTGTTCCTCTATTTGTTTGGTCCCTCATCGCCTTTGGACTAAATAAAATGGAATTATCGGATTCTTAGTAACAATAACATACTATTATATCTAATTATAGCATTGGCCCGGAAGCCTCAATAACATAAGATTTTTAGGGGTGTAAATTAATACAGTACTTTAATAGAAAATTTGTTAAATTTATCTTAAATGTTTTTTTACCTGATATTACTGATTGTATGTCTCTTAGTGTTAAATTTTAAATCTTTGTTAACGAGTTTTTTTTTTCTTATAACAATAAAGAATATTTGACTTTGACTTTGACTTTCGCTTTAAAAAATACGGATATGTCATTTAAATATACCATTGTATTATCCATCTTTCCGAAGTAGACAAAAAACAACTTCATCCACATAAAACCGTCTGTTTCACTACATTTATAAAATAAACAAAAAGAAAGGGATTTAAACCATGTGTAAAAGATAGTTAGATAGAGTCACGCCAATAGTAAAAGGACAATGACGTCAAATGCGCACAAACCATATTCACTGAGGCAGCAACACGTGGGCAGTCGTGTGACTATCCGAACATCGGCATCGGTAGGGTTATATTGATGTGAATATTACGAAACTAAAATTATTTGTGTTTATCTTGGAACTTTTATGGTTTTAGTGTGACTTATTAATTGTTGTGACTGTTTGGTGAGTTTCTGTTCCGATGCACCTTCTTCAATTTCATTTTATTTAGAAGTATATTTTACTAGTTCTTTGGTAATTGTTTACAAAACGGTTTTTTTATTTTAACGCCGCCGCCACTGCCATTTAATATGAAACCTGCTGCAAGGAAGACGGAGAGACTACTCTCTCGGTTTATTCGCGCACCAACGATGATCAAAGTATTCTTTACTATTGACAATTACTTCTAGTATAGTATGGCCAACGTCATTGATGACGTCATGGTAAGGCTAGGTTACATATGTAAATGTGGTAACTTGTGACCACAAGCAAATATGTTACATGGTTACCTGGCAAAAATTTGTTTTTTATTGGAAGTCGCAAGGGAAACGGAATCAAGAATGCTTTGCTTGTGTTGCATGTTAGTCGACATATCAAAGCACGTGCCAGAGGTATAGTATGTATAGTTTTGGAGAAAATCGCTTCTCAATACTTCTGTTACTTGTAGCCCGACCTCTCCTACTTTATTTTTCATAAAAAAAAGAAACCAGACCTTATTTTCTGCACTTAAAATAGATTGTTGATGTTTCAATATGCAACAATCTTTTTTCGCTGCTTGCTGTTTGTCCAGTTTCGTATAATTTCTGTTCCAAAGCACCCTGTATACAGTATATATTTCTCCTTAAAATTCTGGAATAATACTATACGCTTATTAAAAATGTACGGCACCAACAACAATAATGTAAATATTAATTAGGTGCTAATGATTAATAATGGATGATTTAAATTAGGAGTAGTAACGGTAAAATAAATATAATACGTGCTTCATTGCACATGGTAAAATGCTTAGCATAAAAAAAAAGTGTGTGGGTTTTTTCCTGGGAGCCATCTTAGTTTACTATCGAAGGCAGCGCAGTCTCCGGGTTTTTTTTTGCCTAATCTCCCAATTTTATTTATACCAATCCTTCCACTTGGCTTGTTCCTTCAAATTTTTTTTTAACCCCGATACTGGTTGGATGATATATTCCTGTGGGCACTTTTTTGGTTGCCCAAATAACCCTTTTTTTGGTGGTTTAGCGCTTCACTTCCCCACATAATGTGGTAAGTTTTTTTTTCTCCCCCATGGCAACGGGTCCCCATTGTATGAGTCTATCTTGGGTAAGTGTTCTCTTCGAGCCCTGTTAGCAGCCCTACAGTTATGCAAATTTTTTTCTCTTTATCTAAGTATTTTTTTTTTTTTTTTTTTTTTTGGGGGGGTCCTTTTTAAAGCCTTTTCCATGTCTTATTCTAATGATGCTGGAACAGTATTCTTCGTGTTTGTTTCGGATTTATTCCCTAGTTTGCCCTCGTGCTGTGATTTTGGTTATTCCAAGAGCCGGTTCTGGTCCAAAGTATGGTGTGGATGATCTCTGTCTAGCTAGCTCATCCGCTTTTTCGTTGCCCTCTATTCCCGAATGTCCGGGGACCCACAGAAGAGTTACCCTGTTGCGTTCTCCCAAGACTTCCAGTTTTTTTTGACATATCCATGTCAACTTGAACCCCCCTTGGGGGGTTTGCTAGCCCCCCCTAGTGATGCCTGGCTGTGTGTGGGTTAGTGAAGCCTGAAGCTTAAACATCATTAAAACATCTTAATTCGCGAAAAGCAGTTCGATAAAAAAAAATGATTCGGCTTCTTTCATTAAATTTATTTTGATCTAAAAACATGTTAAATCTCTTCCTTTGCCTATTAAAGAAACATCTTCCAAATATATTTTCTTTGAAAAATGTTAGTTTCGGCGTAATTACGATTTAAAGTTCACGTCTGCCCCTTTAAATTTGTCGTTAGACCCAAAAGGCGTGTGACGACACAAGTGTTGCGGAATTCCAATATTAGTTTTTGTTGCATTATTAATTTATTTTATTTACAGCAAAGGAGCATTACATGGTAAAAGAGAAAAATGAAATAAATTTTTAAATTTCTTTAATGATTTTTAATTTATTATTAACTCATTAAGCCAATCAAATTGTCATTCAAAATGGGGCCTAAGTATGCATGAAATAGGATATTTAGTTTTATTGTTTTAATTGGTCTATTGGGGGGGCTAATAACAGTAATCTGTGGTTTTCCCCCAAAAATTTTTTTTATGGGAAAACTTTTGGCAGCCAAAAACCACGAATTTTTTGGACTTTTTTCATTTTTTTTGATCTATAAAAAAAAAAAAAAAAAAAAGGATTTTTTTTCATACAAACTTTTGATTCTTTTACTTGTTTAGGAAAAAATGTTTTTTAAAAGGGGGGGGAACACTTTTTTTTTGCCATTTAATTAGTTTCAGTGGACTAACGATTGAATTTTAGAAATAAAAATTAAAAAAACGAAAAAACTACATATAATTCAAATGAAAAGGTAAGTTAGTTTTTGTGTATTTTTTGTTTGAATATAAGCAAATCGCATGTCCCACCAGACACGCAATAAGAGATAGCTTCTTATAATTGTTAAAAAGTTTATTTTGTAGTTTTAAGACGGTTTTTAATTATGTCCCACCAGTCACATGTGACTGGCGAAATCGGATTTTAAAAGTATTGTACAAAAACATCGAACCGATTAATTATGGCTTTTAAATGTTATATAATAATAGAATTGTCGTTTTGATAAAGTGTTATTTATTTTTTTTATTTCGATGATGCTTGTTAGGACATTAGAACGAAGTTATGAAATAATTGTATTGTCATCGGCTCTTGGCTCCTATACAAATTTCCAAGCTAATCAGACTTCTTAAAATTGGTGAAAATTAAGTTAAAAGATTCGGTTACATAGATGCATGGATACATAGATACATACGGGTCAAGCTAATAAAGACGCAATGAAATAAATAAAATTTAACTGATCATGCTAATCACATGACTAGAAATTATTTAGATAATTTTCATTTTGATCGAATCAGAAATTGATACCGACGATAAATTTCGAATAAAACTAATATTAAAAAAATTAAAAATTATGGGGAATTTCTTTTAGAATTTTTTCCGTTATTTTCTTCTCATCCCCATTTTCCCCAAATATGGGGCTCGGGGGGCGATTTCCTTTAATTAACAAATATTATTCTCATTTTACAGAATTTATTTATCTTTTCTTGTTTTTGAGATATCGGCATTTGGAGCAAAATGCCCTTTGTGAGTCATACGAGAGGGTACAGTTTTTTATAGACAGTTATTATTAAGTTTTTAAAGGGCATAATCCTGCACCTGGTCACTTCGCATAGAAGGGGAAAATACAAGAATACAACGTTAGACGGAAATAACAAAAGGCGATTTAAATATTATATGCACTTTGAGACTTATGTAGAAAAATGGTTTATAGATGGATAAAAATATTCACTTTTACAATTTTACACAGTTTAATTCGGTATGAATACGAACCCGGGTTTTTGTATGTATATGTTTTAAATAAAATTTTTTAACAAATTTCAAGAAGTCTGATTAACCTGAAAATTTGTATGGGGTTCAAGAGCCGATAACAATACAATTATTTCATAACTTTGTTCTAATGTCCTGACTAGGATCATCAGAATAAAAAATGAATAAAAGACACTTTCTTAAAATGACAACACTTGGCGAATGCGCAAGATCAAAATAGCTCAAAACTTTTGTACAACAGTCCAGAGTCCAGACTACTGGCAACAAAAATAATTTTTGGAGAAAGGGTTTTTTACTACCCTTTATGTTGGGTTATCTATGGGGTTTTCCTTTTCCATATTAAATTTTCTATGATCCGTTGGTTATAATAGATTTATTGACAGATATAAGATATACTAAAAATTTAGGCTCTTGATTAAGATTACTTTTGATGTTGTTTTGGGACTAAAAAATAAGAAAATAACTTACAGTTAAAAAATTCATATTCTTATATTTTAATTTTTCCGTCCGTTAAAAAGCTTATCGTTTCCCAGAACTCTTTTAATATTATCGGACACAGTTACATTGCTGCAGTTTGCTACACTACAAAATCAATTAAATATCTACAAAAAAAAGCTGTCTATTAGAATTTACGAAAAACCAGAGTAACTCTACCATAAGTGTAGAAATCTAATGAATCTGGCCAGCTGGTTTTTAAATAGAAAAAGAAAAAAAAATTAACGTGGTTTTGATTTAAAATAAATTTTATGTGAGGATCCGATTTGTGCATCTACATGGAAACGTGAGAGCACGTTGAAATTTTGCCCACGCTAAAGTAGAAAATTTTACTGAAAATCAGAATAAAAGCATCGCACAGTGGTACATATGATGAAAAATTGGCGCATTACATTTTTATATTGAATATCTTTGAAACTACTAAATTAATTTGGGTAAATGGGGTCCGTATAAAAGCTTTTTTTTTAAACAAAACAAAATTTGGATTTACCTATTTGATTTAGATATTTTAGACAAATATAAGAAAAAATAACTTAGACGGAACGAAGGCGGTCTAAGTTAAAAGGACTGTTAAACAACATCAACACAACTGTCCTTTATGATATTATTCTTCTCTATATTTTTATTTTCATCATTATCTAAATCTGAGCCATTATCAAATCTCACAATAATTTCTTCATCTTTTTTATTTTTTATTATTATTTATTAGAATTGAAAACTCTTCGTCTTGTTTTAGTAAAGTCAAAAAATATTTTAAAAAATGTCTTCAAGGTAATAAGAAATTAGTTAAAAATTCTTTAAGAGTATCTTTTCTAGATTTTTTTTTGGAAAAGTCTACTGAAAACTTTTTGAAGACCTTATTACGTGCTACTTGGGCTTTTTAGTTAATGCACCTGTCAACAAAATAAATATTAACTATAATTATTTTACTTGTTTAAATTTTTATGTTATATTATTTTTCTTTATTCATTATTTAATACATTTTTATTTTTTATTAAATGTTTACCTTTTTTATTTAACTGAGACCCAAAATAACCTCTCTGCAGTTTTTTTTAATAATTGGTCTAATGCCATTGCATTTAGTAAGGACAACAACATTGGTAAAACTAAAATAATTAAAATGTTAGAACTACTTATAATTTAAAAAAAGCATGCCCTTATTCCATTTTTATATTAAAAAAAAATTAAGGTGATATATTTACATATTAATACTTTTGTCATGGGGTTGGGGGGTCTAACAATTTAAAAGAGCTTTCTTTAAGTAACAACACTAATTTATATATAAAATTAAGGTAATTGTTAAGATGTGTGGCTTTACTTTTTTTGGGATGTGAAATCAACATGATTAATTTTTTTGAGTTGTCAAATATTTTTATTCTTAAAGTTCATCAAAAATAAAATTAAAATGTCAATTTTTTGATTAAAAATTTTGTTGGATAATAAAATATTGGAAAAATCCAAAAATAGATGTTATTTTTTTTTTGAAATTACTTGTCTTTCCACGTAAAACATGGAACAAATCACTAAAAATTGCTAAACTTAAATGGATTTATATCATTAACGAATAACTTGAAAAATATTAAATTCAAGATTTGTAAATCCGCCGTAAAATAAAACAAAATAAAAAAAAATTGTCAGTCTCTAATTTTCAGTTTTCTATGATTAAAAATAGGTGAAGCCACACATCTAAACAAATACCAAAACTAAAGGCATTAATTTACAGAAATCAAAACTTGTTTTGAATTATTTCTAAAAGTGTAACAAAAAATTATAAATTGTGCTATTTACGTTTGTGTATACCAGTTACTATTGAATAAAAAAACTGTAATTTAGCTTAAAAGTATCTACCTTGAATATCTAATTCCATGTTTCAGCTTGGCAAAAATACTTTAAAATACACTTATAGTGAAAAGCAGAATTACACTTTGATTTAACACTATTTAAAACACTACATATGGTACGTTTCTTTTGGCTCGTATCTCAGTAATTCGCGGACTATCACATTGAAGGCCTATTGTTGAAGATGTACCTAAGTACTTATCAATATATGGCAAAAAAATAAATTCTATTATACAGTTGTGCGTCGTCGGGATCAACAAAACAAGAAAAGATAGAGAAAACTAAGGAACCATTAAAAAGGTAAAGAAGCCGAGCAGAAATAATGATACATTCTTTTGAAAACATACACAAGTTATTGCATCCGTCACCTTATTTTGTTAGAAATTCAGTATAGATGTAAACGAAACTTAGTTTAATTTTTATTCGAAACTCTAAAATGTTAAACTGATAAATAATAACTTTTCTAAACCAGTATATCAGTAGTCACGTGAAGACCGGAAATTAATTATTACTGTCGAGAGATATGTCATTGTCATTAATTTTGAAAAAATAGTTAATCATTAAGTTAATAACGGTTATGTTAAAAACAAAAAATCATCAAAATTAACAAAGAATCCTGATAACTCCTTTGAATTAGTTAACAGACGGTTTAGTGCCAAAATTTTGTCATTTTTTTGAAAGTATGATATCAGATAGCGAGGAATCTATAAGCGGTACTCTACTGGAACTAAAAAAGAAAAAGGGGTGAAAAAAATAAAATAAAAAATTTCGCAAAAAACTTTTCTTGGATCAGAAACAATTTGGCTAGCGTATTTTGGCGTTATTGCGAAACAAAAAAAAAACCAACGACTTTATGGGCTGCTTATAGCATGATAAAATCAGGGATACAACTTTAGAAAAAGCTTAACATCTTAAAACACACAAAGCTGCAAACATTGCTAAAACGCCAGAATGTTGGTTTTAAACCTACCAAGTCAAGTGTTTTTGCGAGGCAGAACATTAAGGATTTTTTAAGCAAAGCTCCTGAGGAATTTTAGCCTATTAAGGCAGGTTTTTAAATTATTTTTAACAATAAATCTAAACCAAACCATTATTGTAAGTGGCTTATTGGTGTGTCCGGGGTATGTAGGAGCGATGAACTTCTTAAAATGAAGGCAACTTACGTTAATATCCTCGAACAAAAGATTGTAATTGAGATACCCGACACCAAGACCTACAAAAGTCAATTTTTTTCTGATAGTGGATCAAAATTAGGTAAAATTCGTCAAAAATATGTAAATTTGTGAAAAGAAATTTAAAACGAACGTTTTTTTACAATCGACACATGGAAAATTGCATAATCAAACTTTGGGGTACCACTCCATTTTAGGCTTTCCTTAGAAAATCGCTACCTTCTTAAAGCTTTCCGGAGTGGAGACTTTTACTGGTCACGCATTGAGACGTACAGCTGCTACGATATTAGCTTACAATGGAGCTGATGTTTTGCAACTAAAGCGGCTAGGCGGATGGAAATACAGCATCGTTGCAGAGGGATATGTAAAATCATCGTTGGAAAACGAAACTAAAACGGCCTACCAGAAACATCATATTGTAGTACAATTAACACAAGCAGTCAAATAATAAAACCCAGTGCCAATAAAGTACCTCTACAAGATAGGACAATATTAAAATAAACACAACGTCAAAGGAGGTGGTGTTAAAATTTGCATAAATGCCTATAATAATTCTAATTTAGTAATATATTTTAACATTTTTTTTATTGTATAGATTAATTCTAGAAAAATAAATACTTAACTCTTGTGAATATGTGTTTTTCATTTTTTTACTTTGCCTTTGTAAAGACAGTAATAATATGACATTTTTAAAATTTTAAAGAGTCAGTAATGTCAACATTACATATATGGTTAAAACTAAAAAATATTACATTGTCTGCACTTTAGGCATACAGCTGGCAAGTTTTTATAATTTTGACCCGAAATTATATTCTTAGAACCAAATAAATTGCCCTGCAGCAATTCCGTTTTAACATTTTTGCAATGCGGTATCCAAAAAGGATTTATAATGTCACAATTACTTTAATGATTTCGTTTAGTAACTGCAAATAGCTATTTATTATGTGGATGTTGTCAAAATGACAGACCGGGCACTTCATGTTTCCGTTGCACAAGGCCTAATACTTGGTTCCTTTGTAAATAAGTGTACCAAATAAACCAATATTTTGCACAGACTTTAAACACAATACGTAGAATTGACTTTGTCAAAAACACAGGTATTAAATTGGTCTGAGACGTTCAAGGAGGGCCTAAAACGACGTTCCGAAATTTCGCCAGTACAAATCAACATTGACCTAATAGACAACCGTATTCCTGCCAGTAAAAGAATAACTGTCGTTGAAATATCAAAAACATTATAAATATGTTGTAAAGTTTTGTGGCGGATTCACGTCGCAATAAGTTCTCGTTGGGTTACTCGCCTAGAAAATTTTTAAAAAATGGAACCCCTTCGTCCAGGTCCCGGGGTATAGCGAACTGAGCCTGCTCAGTTCCATTGACCCCTATGAACTTGCGGATCGCCTGAAAAAGAAACCCTCAAAAAATCAGAGCTGGATAGGAAACGAATCCTTTTGGAATCAAATTCAGGAATTGATTTCTTTTTAAGGATCCGTAGGCTGGAATCGATTACTTTTTAAAAATAGGATCCGTGACCCGGATTCGTTATATAAGTTTAAAATGATCCGGAATCGATACCTTTTTGGGAGGATCCGATTCTAAAAGGAATCGATTCCTTATATTGCTAATTTGAGACAAATCGGTTTATAAGTGCCAAAATTCCATTTGAATACGTCATTCCAAATTTCCAAATTTTGGCCTAGCACCCTTAAAAATAAATTTGAGGCAAATAGGTTAATATGTAAATGCCAAAATCCGCCATTTTAAATTTTCAAATTTTTACCTTAAATTCTTAATCAGCATCGCATTTTCAGAAAGAAAGATGAAGAATTTCAAAACGTTTATTTAAATCTTTAAATAAGGAAACACACCTAACATTTTTAACTAATTGTAAAATATGTTGTTTTTCAGGTCCAGAGAAACAACATTTAAATGAAAATTTTTTTTTTCGTAACCATAGAGTGTAGTATTCAAAAACGGGCATAAATTTTACTTGCATTTATCTTAAATTAGTCCAGTAAATGAAGAGAGAAAGCTGTAAATAAATCAGTACAGTTTTCTCTTTTGGCGCAATTCTTCGGGAATGCTTTCGAGTGAAAAAAGGTTGATTGATTGATTGATTGATAATCTAAATACACAAGTTGAGGTTTTGTCCGCCTCGACACTGCAGCCTACAGGGCTTGTTGTATCTCTTGTGTATTTGTTTCAGTTAAAAAGGTTTGACACCTTAGACAGGTGTAGTAGCCCTTTTACTGTTTTTTTCGGGTCTCCAGCCTCCTGGTGGTTAGTGTCCACCATGAGGTTTTGATTTGTTCTCCAGTATGTAAGTGCGGGGCACTCATATATGATGTGAGAGGCTGTCTCTTCCTCTTCGTCACATAGTCTGCAAATGGGTTCTTCTCTATAGATGCCCATAGTGTGCAAATGTTTTCTTAGGGTGCAGTGTCCGGTTATTAATCCTGTCACTATTCTAATCTGATTCCTTTTTAAATTTTAGTAGTTCACTTGTCAATGCTTTCGATGGTGATTCCAACATTGATTTAGTGTGATTTTGCCTTGGAATGTGGTTCCAGTATGACTGATGTTGTGTTTGAATCCACCGAGTCATGTAGCCACGAACCGAGGCTTTTGGTATTCCAAAAACAGGTTCAGGACCCACAAACTTGCTGGAGCCTCGCCTGGCCAGGGAGTCTGCATTTTCATTGCCCTGTATTCCCCTGTGTCCTGGACCCAGGAAAGTGTAACTTTGTTGTGGTTAGCCAGGTTTAGGAGGCATTGCAGACAGTTCCAAACCAACCTTGAGTTTGACTTGTTGAGATGCCAAAGCTTTTATGGCCGCTTGACTATCAGAGAAGATAGTAATGTCCTGCCCTTATATCTCCTCCTCAAGTTCTCTGAAACAAAGTTCAATGGCATATATTTCCGCCTGGAAAACAGTGGCATATTTCCCAGGGAAGCATAAGCATTAAACCTGGGGGTCATACCATGTATTCCTGCGCCGGCTCCATTGTCAGTCTTGGATCCATCGGTATACCAAACCAAATTTCGAGACTGACCAGGAGATCGCTCACTACCGCCCCAGGTAAGCTGGGTTTTGTATGGTCTGTGTGTTTTATCCGTTTTGGCATTGTATCACTGCTCATCTCAAATATGGAGTTTGTGATACTGCTCGTTATTCTGGCGTGTCCTAGGGCAGGCCCAGAGCACCAGTTGCCTTGCATTTCAGCCTTATGCCCAATCCTCGCCTCCGCCTTAATAATTATACCAAGAGGGGGAGGCTTAGTAGGGTTTCCTGGCTGCAGTTGGAGTGCTTCTAATAGCTCCCGTTATACAGAGCATGCTAGTCGCTGGAGTTTGGATAACTCCAGCTCTGCTTTTCTCTTTCTATTTTTTGGCACCAGATAGTTGAACCGTAGGTTATCATGGGTCTTACCACAGCCGTGTACAACCAGTGCACTATGCGTGGCTGAAATCCCAATTCTTCCCCACAGCTCTTTGGTAGCCATTAGAGCCATT
Source organism: Listronotus oregonensis (assembly GCA_019359885.1). Classification (NCBI taxonomy): domain Eukaryota; kingdom Metazoa; phylum Arthropoda; class Insecta; order Coleoptera; family Curculionidae; genus Listronotus; species Listronotus oregonensis. The sequence continues at coordinate 19,298 of JAHBCN010012396.1, forward strand.
TTGCCCTTATTAATCACATTCTGCATATGTGGATTCCAGGTTAGCTTAGAGTCCAGAGTTAATCCAAGATAATTTACCTCCTGGACATAGCCGAGTGTGGTACCGAAGAAGTGGGGAGATATTAAATCATCCAGCTTCCTTCGTCTAGTGAAGGGTATTAGCGCAGTTTTGCCAGGATTAACAGTGAAAAAAGGTTAATCAACATTAACAAGTAGGAAAGGGCTGAAAATGGCCCTTCAAGGCCCGAAAAATGGGTTTTCCGCTAATATCTGCCAAAATATGCGAATTGGAGATTTTTTTGAGTAGACAAAAAACGAAGATCGCCTTGTAATCTACAAAAATGGTTCTTATAATTTTATTCAAAAAATCAATAGTTTTCGAGATAACGGGATCCAAAAGTCCCCTGATTTTAGTTGCCGCTCCACCGCTAGAATGCCGCTATCTTCATAGATTCACTTATAAGCGGGCGGACGAATTGTTCCAATAATGTCCATTTTTTTATCATTCAAAGTTCATTGGAATGGGAAAACCCGTACCTATCATTGCATATGAGTTTGGGTTCATTTTTTTTCTAGAATATCAAAAAAAAAGGTCAAAGTTTTTTTTTTCACTATATTTTGACAGTATTTCATTAATGAAGTGATGTTTTTTGAAAAAATTATTTGTTATTAAGATTTCTTTTTTATAACGCACCTTAGCAAGTGTTCAATAATCCCAGAAAATTTCCTTCACCATCTTTTCTGCCTTTCAATAAAAAAATTGTTTTGCCTATCTGCATTTTTTAGCCGTTTCCAGAGTTCTAAAAAATCTGTATGTTATTGTGGTGTATTGGGGGTGAGGTTCGACAACAATTAATTAAGACTTCAAACTGTACTTGACTGGTTTTATTCTTAATGTTATAATTGTACAAAAAAAAAGAATACTTAATCTACCCTTACAATATGACTGTTCAAGTTCATGGGGGACTGCTTAAATACAGGTAAAAAGTGTACCGCGAAATTACACTGTTGCCCAAAGTCTGACCATAAGTCTAAGTACACTCCTTTTCCCCCCTTTTAAATTAAAAAACTTAATTATAAATTACACTATTTACAAAAATAATCTAACATTAAATATTTATACATACTTGGATATTTTTTTTACATTACGCTTGTTTCCCCTTAATGCAATATCTTTTTCACAATTTAAATTTGAGTTTTCAGGAGAAACAGGCAAACTGTAACTAGATTCTCATTTTCACCTTTTTCTGAAGTCACTGTTTTTCCCCAAATTTTTACAATTTTCCTTACTATAAACACTTTTACAATCACTATTTTCTACAGAGAAATTATAATCTATTATCTGGTTTACATGTCTACGCCAAGTCTTATCTAACAATGGTATGTAAAAAAAATAGGTTTTCAAAAAATTTTTTTAAAATTTCCCTTACGATGGTTTATTTTGTACTCTATAATTCAAAAATGCTACTGTTTCATTAACCTTATTATTTTCCCCCATTTCTTTTCCCTCCATAATATTTTATTTGCTATAAAATATTGTTCTAGACGTTCTTTAAAAAAACTCTAATCGGAATCTTGAAGGAAAAAATTCTTTCGTTTCCAATCACGTAGCAAATTTTCCTTCACTTCACGTGCACGAGCCATTTTTTTTTTTTTTTTTAATATCGAAAAAAAAAACGCACTACTTTTAACCGTTGTGAGCCCCTTTAAATTTTAAAAAAATTTAAAACCCTTTTGTCGCCAACTTGTGGTGTATTGGGGGTGAGGTTCGACAAAAATTTAAATTTAAAGGGCCCAAAAAATGTACTTGACGGGGTTTATTCTTAATGTTATAATTGTAAAAAAAAAAAGAACACTTAATCTCCCCTTCAATCAGCGTTGTTAGCAAAATTTTTTTTTGTACTAGATGTCGCTATAGTTTCGTATTAGATTTCGGGATATCGTACTAGTTTTTTGGACTTGGGTCTAGGACACCCCGCTGGCAAGCTTCTTGACAGTGTTGACACATGAATCATGCTTTATTATGCGGGAATCGGCGCGTAATTTGAAAAGTAGACTTTTTTTAAATAATGCTTTTAAATGAAAAAAAACAAATCATGGTTTTTTTTTTTTAAAAAATTTTCCCCTTTTTTTACGTCTGATATATTATTGATATTATTGAAAAATAAAAAGCCGCTTTGCTAACTAAGGGTTTAAAAAATTTTCTAAATTATTTCTTCATAAAAGTTATTCCCAAAAAAATTTTTTTTCATTTTTGATATTTTAGAAGTTATAAATTTTTTAAAAGTGTAAATATATATTCCCCAGGTTTTTTTAATACGTTGTTAATATTTTGTTTATAACTTCTACAAATAATTTAAAAAAAATTAAAAACCCTAAGTTCTAGTCGGTCATGGTTAGTTCTGGTTAGCAAAGCGGCTTTTTTATTCCCCAATTATATTTTAGACGTAAAAATGCGGGGACGTATTGAAAATACCCCGACTTATTACTTTAAAATTAAAATTTAATTTTTTAGGTTATAAACTGTCAAGAAGCTCGCCAGCGGGGGGTCGCTAGATGCGAGTCCCCCAAAGTCTCATCAATAACTCTTTTTTTTCCCCAAAAAAATCTGCCGCTGTCAGTTGTTGTACTCATGGCAACATCGCTACAGACCAACGATCGTTGCTACAGACCGTAGGCTTATTTTTAAATGCGAATTCGAATAGTCTGAAAACGTACTAGATTTGTGAGCGGCGTACTAGCGTACTAGAACACTCTTAAAAGTATAGATCTAATACGAAAGTGCTGCTGCAAAAACGCTTTTTACAATACTGACTGTTCAAGTTCATAGGTACGGCTTAAATACAGGTCAGGGTACCGCGAAATTACACTGTTGTCACGTCTGACCATAAGTCTAAGTACACTACAGTTATGTATTTTTCGACGGCCGTTTTTAAAAATATTGGTGTTGCGAAAAAATAATAAGGACCATTTTTGTAGATTTCGTGGTGATCTTTATTTTTTGTCTGAACAAAAATTCTCCAATTCGCATATTTTGGAAGATATTCGCGGGAAACTCATTTTTGGGTCTTTAGAAGGCCATTTTTAGCGGGTTCCCACGTCGGAATCGTGATAAACTTTTTCCTCGCTCGAAAGCATCCGCGAAAACTCCAAAATTGCACCACAAATGAAAACTGTACAGATTTATTTACAGCTTTGGGTTTTTAGGTCTTCAGTTACTGGACTAAATGTTTTGATTGCTCGATCTTCAAATTTTTTTTAAAATGTCATCCTTTAGATAACCCTATGGGACTTTTAAATGGGAGATTTTACTATTTCTATTCAGAGTGTCTTACAAAAAAAAAATTAAAAAATTTTAATACATTTTCATATTAAAAAAACCCTTTTAAAGACCCGGGGATAGAAATTTTGGGGTTAAATTTGAAATAGGGCCTGTTTGTTATCCAGTAATATTACATTTTTTTGACCCACGTAGTCCTAAAATACACCTTCCATAAGAGCCCCCTTTCTTAAAAAAAAAAAGGAAAATAGTGTACACTATTGCTGAATTGCAAACAGACCTATAATGTAAACTGTCAAATAAATTTTAAAATTTTTTGGAAGCAAATTTTTTAGTGGTTTTTGGGGTGTTAGGCCGGCGTCGATTGTCTGGCATACTGTCAACCGGGGAAAAAACTTCGAAGATGCCAACCCTCGTGTTGGCGGGAAAAGTCAAGTAAAAACCCGAAATCGACGCCAGCCTAACAGCCCAAAATTATCGAAACATTAGACCTATAATGTGTTATTTAAGGGTAGGGTTGGAAAAAAAAATTTAAACGATTAATCAATCATTTAATTAATCATAATGTTACAATAATCTTTAAAAATTTGTGAAAACTAATCGATTAAAATAATCAATTGCTAATTATTTTTGGGGTTTTTCAGTTACCTATCATATTTTTTTGTTAAATTTAAAATCTGGGTAAAATAAAAAATAGAAAAAGGTTTTCTGCAATGTCAAAGTTGTCAAGACTGTCATATGTCATACCTGTTAATACTGTCACTGTCACATCACACTTCTTTTTTTTTATATTTGTTTAACCAGGATAATTTTCGGTCAAAAAATTATTTTTTTAATACCAGTTTTTACCAAAATTTTGAAAAAATTTAATCCCCCAAATTTTTCAAATTAATCGATTATTTTTTGATTAATCAAAAAAATATTTTTTGATAAAAATTTTAAAACGACAAAGAATAATCGATTAATGTATTCATTCGATTAATCATTGCCATCTCTATTTAAGGGGGTTTTTTATGTTAAAAAAAAATTTAAAATTTTAAAAAATATTTCCAAAAAAATGATTTGACAAAAAAGTTACGAATTCAAAATGAGGTTAAAATTATATTTCATGATTTGGGGTTTGGGGCAAAATCTTTGACGTTGATTCATCATCTGGATCATGTAGTATCATTCGTATGGTTCTTACCATTTGTAAATATAAAAACTAAAGATGATCCAATTCGGGGATCCGATATACAGTAACCCCCAAAGAATGCGACATATGGAAAAAATGTATTATGACGTTTGAAAAAATCCCTTTTGCAGATTAACTCTGCATCACTTAAAACCTCAGAGACAATTGAACGATCCCGATTGTCATTTGTTATTGGGGAGTTTACCATTTTTTAAAATTTTCGGGGGAAAAAAAGGACTAACTAAAGAAAAAAAAAAATTTTGCCGAATCATAAGTTTAAGTCGGGGAAAAACCCGTTTTTAAATGGTTTTTTTAAAAAAAAAAATTTTTTTATGAAAAAAAAAACCCCAAATTTTTTTTTTTCCAAATGGCTCAAATTTTTGCACATACCCTAAAATTAAATTCTAAACCCCCCCGAATCCCTATAAAATTTATGGATATTTGGACAAATAAGGAATTTTTTTGGGCAACCGCCCCAACAAAATTTAAATTAACTGCCAAATAACAAATAGTTGGGGAAAATTTTTTTTTTGGGCTTGCAGCAAGACCAAGACCAAGAAAAAAAGGGGGGCAAGACTCCCAAAAAACCAAGACCGACCTGCAAGACTCTTGCACTTTTGTCATTTTTTTTTTTAAAATTTTAATATTCAATATACAGAGGTTTTTATACAGACATGAAAAAAAAAAGTGTCGAGAACTGCCTAAAAAGGCGATTATTTTAAGAATAACAGCTTTTTTTTAAAAAATAAAAATTTAAAATTGATCACTTCGTTTTTTAATAAAATTATCTAAAAACGATAACTAATAGATTCAGTAACTTTTTTTAAAAAAAGATTGTAAATCAATGGCCCAAAAAAGCTCGATATCTCCAAAACCGTTTACGACAGAAAAAAATAAGAGTACAAAAGTTATAGAAGCTGAAAATTACTTACCTATTTCTAATTTTTTTTTTTTTTTAAATTTTGGTATCTAGTGCTGCCACTTACTGGAAAAAAAAAATTTTTAAAAACCCGGAAAACATTATTTTTGTCCAAAAAAGGGAAAATTTTTTTTTTCTGAAAATTGGTAAAAAATTTAATTTTTTTTAATAGGGGAAAAAGGAAAAATTTTTTAAATTTATTGGTTTTAAAATAAAAAATGAAAAAAAGAAATTTTAAAAAAAAAATTTAAAAAAAATTTGGGGTTTAAAAAGTTGGGGAAAAACCCCAAAAAAGGGGTTTTTTAAAAAATTTTTTTTTGCAAAAAGGTTTTAAAAAAAAAAACCGATTATGGGGAATTTTAAAAATTTTTTTTTAAAATAATTTTAATTTTTCCCCCAATTTTTTTTTTTAGACCATTTGAAATTTTAAAAGATCTTTTTTATTCCCAAAAAGGGAAAAAAAATTTTTCAAAAATTTTTTTCCCAAATTTTTAATTTAATTTAAAAGGGGAAAATTTTTTAACTGAAAAATTTCCAAATTTTTTTAAAAAAACCCCAAAAAAAAGAAAATTTTTTTTGGAAAATTTAATTTTTAAAAAATTTTTCCCGGGGGCCCCGGTCTCCCGATTGTTTTTTTTTTTGAAAATTTTAAAAATTTTTTTTAAAAAAAAAAAAAACCCCCTTTTTTCCTTTTTTAAAAAAATTAAAAATTAAAATTTGGGGGTTTAAAAAAATTTTTTAAAAAAAAAATTAAAAAATTCCCCTTTATTTGTAAGAAAAAAAATTTTTTTTTATTTAAAATTTTTTAAAAAAAATTGGGGTTTAAAAAAAAAAGCCAATTGGAAAAAAATAACCCCTTTTTCCTTTTTCCAAAAAAAAAAAAAGGGGGTTTTTTTTAAAAAATAAATTAAAATTTTTTTAAAAAATAAAAATTTTTTTTTTAGTAATTTTTAGAGAAAAATTTTGGGTTTTTTCCCCAAAAAGGGGTTTTGGGTTGGTGTTTTTCCCTGGAAAAAATTGCTTAAAAAAATTAAAAAAAAAAAAAAGGGTTTTAAAAAGGGGGAAAAAATTTTAATAATTTTTTTTTTTTAATTTTTGTTTTTGGAAATTTTTTTTTAATTCCGTAAAAATTTATAAAACCCCCTTTTTTTAAAAAAAAAATTCGACCAAAAAAATTTTAACCCAAAAAATTTTTTCCCCCTTTAGTTTTGGGGGAAAAAGTGTTTTTTGATTTTTTAAAAATTTTTTGGGGGGTTGGGGGTTTTTTTAAAAATTTTGAGGAAAAACCAAAGCCTTTTTTGGTTTAAAAAAAAAAATTTTTTGGTTTAAAATTTTTTTTAAGGGAAAAAGGTTGGGGAAAACCCCCAAAAAAAAAAAAAATTAAAAAAAAAAAATATTTTTTTTTAAAAATTTTAATTTTAAAATTTTTTTTGTTTCAAGAAAAAAAAATTTTAAAACCAAAATTTTTTTTTTTTTTTTTATTTTTTAAAGTAGTAAAATTTTATTGCCCCAAAAAAAAAATTTTTTAAAAAGAAAAAGGGGTTTTTATTTTTAAAAATTTTTTTAAAAAAAATTTTTTAAAAAAGCTTCTTTTTTAATTTTAAAAGGAACCCCCCCCCTTTCCAATTTTAAAACGAAGAAAAAAAAGAACTTTTAAAATTTTTAAAAGGGGGCCTTTTTTTTAAAAATCTAACTTTTTTTAAAAATTTTTTAAAAAAAAAATTGCTTTTTTAAACCCCGTATTTTAATTTAAAAAAAAAAATTTTTAGAAAAAATTTAAAACCTTTTTTTTTTGTTTAAAATTTAAAAGGTTTTTAAAAAAAATTATGTTCCATTATCTATTTGATTTTTTTTTTTTTTGTGGACATTTTTTTACTTATATGTTCTATATTTTTATTTTAAAAAAAAAAAAAAAATTATTAGGTTCATTATTTTTTTTTTTTGTTGCATATTATGGGTGTCCCTAAAGTTGAAATCACCAATTTTTTGAGAAAACTACACAATTTTAAGAAAAAAACAATAACGTCAACTTTTTTTTAAAGGGGGTTTTTTTAAAAAAAAAAGCATTTATACAGAGTGTTCCATTTTTTTAAAAAAAATTTAAATTTACCTTCTTAC
>JAHBCN010012397.1:0-26743 GCA_019359885.1 Listronotus oregonensis
CAGCGCCTTATTTCGGGGAAAAATAAGAAACCAATTTACGGCTGAATTTTAGCTGTTGCTAATTGTAAAATATGAACCTCGCTGTCCTGAGAGGCAAATGCACTATTTTTACTTTTCTTTTGGTTTTTTTGGTGGAAAATATAAAATAATTAAAAATGAGTTTTATTAATTTATAAACTCATCGCCTTTAAGACGTGTTGTTTTATTTATCGATAAACTGTCCGCACTAATCGCTGTTTGATTAAGTCGTTTTTAAATTTATCGATGGAAAAGCGCTAAAGAAAGATGTGCCGTTGTTTTGTTCAGTGGACAAGTCAGCTGTTTTAATCGCATGCTAACGCAAAGTCGTCTACATTAAACCAAGATGGATATTATGAATTTAGGCGTGTTGTTAAATTCATCAGATGGTTTAGCGCTGAAATCTATCGTGACGTCACACTAGATTACCGCTAGTTTTATCCTTGTCCATATACTACTAAAACAACGGTCATCTTTCTTTAGCGCTTTTCCATCAATTAATTTAAAAACGGCTTGATAAAACAGCGATTAGTGCGCACGATTCATCGATGAATTTAACAACACGCCTTTTCTGTCATCTGTGAAAATTTAAGGTTAAGATATTTTGTTTTGCTTTGTGTTTAGTAATATTTTATTAAAAAAATACTTGTAAAAAATCAAATGTTTAAATATTTGCTTTATTTAACATAAAAACCCTTCTTCTGACGCAAAAAACTATCAAAGGTTTTAAAGATCCGGAGATAATAAAACTTACTTGAAAGTGACCAAAGGTTGTGCCAAAGGTAATTAAAAGTTTCTAAAATCAGCGGTTGGCGTATCTATTCGAAAAACATCGGTAATTTAGTTTGATGTCACGATAGATTTTAGCGCAAAACCATCTGACGATTTTAACAACATATTTCTTTCATAAACGCAAATATTTTTTATTTAAAATAGATACTTATATTAAAGTAGATTTACATAGAATTAGACTTTGGCATTGGTTTTTGTTGTAAATTAGATTAACAATAATATGGAAACTTGTCACTTAAAGTCATTCATAAGCTGTAAAAATTTCAAATTATTTCAAAAGCAAAATGCAAAAATATCATTTTTTATATCTACTTTTAAAAATTTAAAATTAATAGCAAATATACATTCTTAAGTTATATTTAATGACTATTCTTTTTAAAACTTCTCCATCTCATACACATATAAAATATATTAAAGCTATGTCTCTTGCATCCTCTTTAAAAGTATAGATAGTATTTATTTTTCATGTATAAAATTATTATTGTTTGAGTTGATATTTTCAAAACAGAAAGCAATACAATACCTTTTCAATTTATATCCAGAAATGGAAAATTTTAGGCTGGATTCTCATATGTTTCTTATATCACAATGTCATCAAAAATGTATAGGCTGCTTTGTTATTTCCTGAACAAAAATACCAATTTCGGGAAAATGAAAAGAATATAGCGAGACAATCAGTGAAAGGCCAAGTTATTTTCTCTTATATTCTTTAGTTTTTAATTTCTTTTTAATCGCTTTTTTAAGCGATGTAACTTTAAAAATAAAAAAATTAAACCAAAGTTAAATGTCTTTCCGCTTTACAACACCGCTTTGGGTGAGACCACTAAAGTTAAGCAATGCTGGGGACCGTTAGTAACTGGTGGTAGCGGTTGCAAATACGGGTTTCGTTGAGGGGTGGTTGGAAATCCACGTTAAACTGTAGTTCCCATCTGAATAACATTACCCACACGTCAATGGGGGTACTTCAGAAATAGTGATTGGGATGTCTGTGTGGCACTTGTCTAAAAAGTACCGTGAAATACAGGGTGGCCGTCCATATTTTGGCCCATTTTGATCGCGAATAACTTTTGAACAAATAAAGATATCAAGATGCGGTTTTCGCAAATATACTTATATTTCTTTAAAGTTTATTCTCGTATCTTTACCATTTTTATGTGACATTCCATTAGCTCAAAAACAAAATGGCCGATTTTCCGATATAGGACAACTTTGTTATTTTAAATGGAACACCCTGTATATGTTTCAATATTTTTAAAATTTAATCTTTCCCCTTTAAAAAATGTAACACAAGCTATGGTTATCTTAAAAAATAACGCATTTATTGACCTCCAAAGAATTGACTGTATGTCGAATAGGAATATTATTTTAAAAGGATTTTTTGAAAAGTCGCCTGTGGAAACAAAGTTATCTCGTTTCCATAACAGCAACAAGCCTCATTGTCAGCCATTGTTGGTCATTTTTGACAAGTTATTTTAATTAGGAAGCGCAAAATGTTCTCGTTAAGCAAAAAAGGAAAATGTGTTATTATGTTTGCCGAAACCATCAGTAAAAGAAACCCAGCGAAGATTTAGAAACATGTTTAATAAAGCTCCACCCACAAAAATTTCAATTAAAATCTGGTACAGAAAATTCTGGAGTACAGGATCTTTAGCCAGTAAAAAGAAATTAGTAAACAATGAGAATTTGCTAAATAAAACGTTACAAAATCTGGAGATAACTCAGGAAGATCCAACATTGTCAACAAGAAAAATCTCAAGTTCAGTCCATATTCCTAAAACTACAGTACAAGAAATCATGAAAAAAGAACTTAAATTAAAGCCATACAAAATTCAAATGTTACAAGAAATAAAAGAAACTGATTTTCCACAAAGGGTGGAATTTTGCCAGAGAATTCAAAATTTAGTAAGGAACAATATACATTTTTTGGATAGACTAATAATGTCAGACGAAGCCACATTTCACCTCAATGGAAAAGTAAATAAGCATAACTGCAGGTTTTGGGCAACAGAAAATCCTCGACAATATAACGAACACGTTAGAGATTCGCCAAAAGTCACAGTCTGGTGTGGTATGGTCGACATGCAGTCAATTTTTCGAAGGTCAATAAATACGTTGTTTTTTGAGATAACCATAGCTTGTGTTACATTTTTTTAAAGGGGAAAGATTAAATTTTTAAAATATAGAAACATATACAGGGTGTTCCATTTAAAATAACATAGTTGTTCTATAATGGAAAATCGGCCATTTTGTTTTTGAGCTAATGGAATGTCACAATAAAATCGTGAAGGTACGAGAATAAACTTTAAAGAAATATAAATGCATCTGCAAAAACCGCATCTTGATACCTTTATTTGTTCCAAAGTTATTCTCGATTAAAATGGGTCAAAATATGGCCGGCCACCCAGTATAAACATACACATACACATAAATGCTCAACTTTGCTCTTATACAGTGTGTCCCAAATTGGTTGGGGAATGTATGGGGATCTTGGAAACCACGATAGATAGAAAATCGGTTAAATGGGGAAAGTGTTGTACAATTATGTTAGTAAGCTAATCTCGTTAACTACATGGTTTTATCTATTTAGGTTTTTGAAAAATTTTGAAAAAACCTAAAACATGCATTTTTGAAAATCGGCTATATTTTTTATAAGTGAAAATTTCTCAAATCTGTAAAAACTTCTTTAAAGCAACTTTTTTTTGTAGAATATGACCAAGTAGTCAATTTTTAATTTTTACGTTTCGGGTTTTTAGAATCATCATCAACTTTATTTTTTCATATGGACGCCATATTGGATTTTTACGCATCCAAATAGTGCTTTTTATTCTGATTTTAACAATGTATAACATGTTATAATTTAAGAGTTTATAACCTCATTTATTTCAAAAAACAAATATTTTCTCAGTTGGCCTTGATTCCGGCGGTATTTTTTTTTTGTAAACAATAAAATATTAGTAATTGGCAAAATAAATAAGCTGAACAAATATTTTACAGAAATGGGTTCGCGAACATAGCTATAACGTTAATACGTGTTACAAGAAAATGTAATGGCGCCCATATGAAAAAGTAAAGTTAATGAATTATCATCAACTTTACTTTTTTATATGGGCGCCATATTGGATTTTTTTGCAATAGTGCTTTTTATTCCTATTTCAAATAGTGCTTTTTATTCCTATTTCAACAATGTATAACATGTTATAGTTTAGGAGTTTATAACCTCACCCACTTCAAAAAACAAATATTTCCTTAGTGGCCTTGATTCCGGCGAATGTCATCTTGCGTCATTATCAAGTTAGCTCGGGTACGTTATTAAATTTTTTCAACTTTGTGAAATGGTTAACTATTTAAAAAAATACTTGATATTTTGCAACGTTATTTCCAAAGCAATAGAAATGTTAATATAGCTGCGCAAACGTATTTCGACAATTTTCCTGCAAGGCAGCATCCTAAACTAACATACTTTCGAAAACTGGTTACAAATTTGCTTAAATTCGGAGGTTTTAAAAAACCACGACCTAAGAAGTTAACCACCATTTTAAAAAATCCAACATCTTCAGCCAAGGATGTTGATAGAGAATTCCACATACCTAAGTCAACCATTTATAGAGTAGTTAGGACTATTTAAAAAATATCGTTAATATATTGAGAAATATGGACAATATTTTGAATTTTAGGTCGTTATTTTACATCTTCATTTTAGTAGGAATATTAGTTTAGCCACTTTTCATTGTTTTGGTTTTCACTTGTTTCAATTAACTTGTTACGTGTAGTTTTGTTGTAACACGGTATTAACGTTATAGCTATGTTCGCGAACCCATTTCTGTAAAATATCTGTTCAGCTTATCCATTTTGCCAATTACTAATATTTTATTGTTTACAAAAAAAATGACGTTCGCCGGATTCAAGGCCAACTGAGAAAATATTTGTTTTTTGAAATAAATGAGGTTATAAACTCTTAAATTATAACATGTTATACATTGTTGAAATCAGAATAAAAAGCACTATTTGGCTGCGTAAAAATCCAATATGGCGTCCATATGAAAAAATAAAGTTGATGATGATTCTAAAAACCCGAAACGTAAAAATTTAAAATTGACTACTCGGTCATATTCTACAAAAAAAGTTGCTTTGAAGAAGTTTTTACAGATTTGAGAAATTTTCACTTATAAAAAAAATATGGCCGATTTTCGAAAATGCATGTTTTAGGTTTTTTCAAAATTTCTCAAAAACCTTAATAGATAAAACCATGAAGTACAAAACTTTCCCCATTTAACCGATTTTCTATCTATCGTGGTTTCCAAGATCCCCATACATTCCCCACCAATTTGGGACACACTGTACTCTTTGTATTTTCTATTGGCAATGAGCGGTGGGGACAACTGAATCGATTGCAGCGCTCGCTGTGGTCTAATTTTTGTTAAAGAATGCTTAATTTAAATGTAAATGATTAGTTAAAAATATTAACAATGGTACAGTAACGGCCATTAAAACTTGGGCAATTCTTTTTTCTTTCGTAAAATATGCTTATGCCACCTTCTACTGAATATAAATACCTGTTGAAAAACTTAATAAAGAAACAGGTGTCCGTTGTTAAAGTCAAAAATATTTTTTAAATGCCAAACTTAACTTTGGATTAAAAAGTATTAATTATTCGTTATATTGAGTAGAGAGGTTAGCCAGAAAGGGATGTGGCGGCAGAGCTTAACATCCCAAAGAGTACAAATCATTTTGTTGAAAAAAATGACAGGAAACAAACTCCTTTGAGAGAAGAGCTGGAAGTGGTCGCCCCAAATTATCAAATCAAGAACAAGACAATAAATTAGTTTATGGTTTACCTATCTATTATTGATCTATAATACCTTAGAAACGGAATATGTTATGATAGCAATAATACCTGCTATCACACCTAGGGCATTTTAAGCGGGCATTATGATAATGCCTGCTTATAATGCCCTAATGCGCTAATATGGAAATTTTATTGCTTATCCAATTTTATTTCTCTCACAATAAAGATCAAGTTTATACAAAAAATATTTTTTTCTTTAAACAATACTAAAAATTAAACTTTCTTTCCAAAATAAAAATTACAATTTTGAAATGTCCCGGAAAATGTAGCTGATCCCACTATAGAATGGTCGGTGTTTTTTGTGATGGTAGCAGCGGTGGTAGCACTAACGCTACCACCGCTGTGTGTATAGAAGAACAGTCCATTAAAGAATTTTCAATAGTCGATACGGAATTAACCTCGGAATTAACTGAATTGGCAATCATTTTGGCTACTTTGTTTTTGGACGAAATACTTTCTTCTATATGTCCTTCAGCTACTGAAGAGCTTTTCCATTTCCCATGTTGTTTTAGCGTTTCAAACGAAGCACATGCCTCAACAAGTAAAGTTGACGATGTGCGACGCAAACAGTGGCCGGTGTAAGCTTCTGCATTATCCAGTTTTAAAAATTTTGCGATCAATGTTGGGACGCTTCCTATGGTATTTTTTTCAATGGGTTGTACTGTACATCGACCCTTTCTATAGGTAAGAAAGAATCTTCGCTCCTTTATTCCAGCTGGTCTTAATGTTGTGTACTTTTTTATTAAATTTAAAGCGTCTAAATCTTCTTCAATGATAGTAAAACTTTTTAAGTTGAAGTTTTTGTTTCTGGTACCTTTATAACCAAGACTGTTCCTCTATCTTCAATGTCATCAATGGTCATTTTGACCAACTCATCTCGTCTTAAACCTCCAAAAACACCCATTACCAATATGACTTTGTGTACCAAGTAGATATCATCAGGAGCCTTCTTAATAAATTTTAATATTTGTTCTCCTTCCAAAACTTTAGACTTCTTCGGGACGTATCCTTTCGACTTAACTTTTAAAAAAGATATGAGACGATGGTATTGCGAAATGTCTATATTTTCATAGACCATCAACGTAGACCTTAGGGTGGAATACTTGGTCCAGAGAGAGTTCGGACTGTATTTTTCCGACTAAAAATAATAAAGTTTGTTAAACATATGTATTAAAATAAAATCAATAACTTTCCAGTTCCTGGAAATATGCCATTAAAACGTTTTCGGTTATTTGAAGAATTGCGTTCGCATCTTTCCAAATACCAAATATGCCATACTCCCGATCATACTGTTGCCTTGATTTAACTGGCAAAAGATTTTCGGTCGCTTTTATGGCCTTTTCTCTTATATTTTGTGGAATTTCTTCCATTTTGAGCAAATCGTTAAATAAAAATGCCAACTGACTAACTGACAGAAACATCAAAGTCAAACTTAACACCAGTCATTATCTACTTACGTATACAGGTACAGGTGCAACTTATTTTTTATATCGCGAATAAATAATGTAATTAGTCATTAAAAAACTCTTTTTTGGGTAAAACATAAAGCATTGCATGCACCACGGGCTTTACTGGACTATAATGCCCATCAGGTCGAAATCTAGCCCTTCAGGGCATTATAGTCCCAGTAACGCCCTTGATACATAAATAGCTATAATGTTTTGAAAAACCAGACCTTTAAATCTGTATTTACAGCAAAAACGAAAAGCAATTTCCCAGCATCGACATCACAACGGTTAGAACGCCACGGTAAAGAATCAGGCAAATATCCGAATTGCGCTGCCACCCGGCTTAAAACCGTTTTTAACAAATGTAAATAAAGAACAACGCATTTGATTTCCTTAACAATTTTACTTGAAACCTTCGATTATTTGGGAAAATATAATATTCACTGATAAAAAAGGGTTTCAGTCGTGCTACAATGGGATACTTAAGATATACGGGCCTCAAACAACACGATTTGATGAAAAATATACCCAAAAGCACAGAGAAAGTGGGCGATTTTCGGTAAATGTTTGGGGGTGGCTGAGTGCACAAGGAATTGGTGTATGTTATTTTATCGAAGAAAGGTTCAATGAGGAAGTATATATAGATCTACTACAGAATATCATGCTTCCTTCTGTACTGGATCGAATTCCGGACAGAAATTGTATCTTTCAGCAAGATAAGTGGCTCGGCAAGTCAATGAAGGGAGGGAAGAGCGGCTTATCAGAGTTTTACCGAGGCCTTCACGTAGTCCGGATTTAAATGTTATGGAAAATGTTTGGGGCTTATTAGTTAAAAAAATAAATAGGAAAATCGAGTTTAGGCCGTAAAATGTAAACGAACTTAGGGATCAAATTGGAATGAGTTACAAGGAAATCCGTTGTTTGAATTTATTAAATTGTTAATTAATTTATTAATTTGTTAGTTTTTATTAAAAATTATTTTCTTTTACCTTTTGCCTTATTTATAGTAATTAAAAGTAAAACAAGGTAAAAAAGAGCGATTTAGAAACATTGGCAAAAAAATCAAAATTTGACAAATTTTTCGCCCAAAATTTAGTGGCCGTTACTGTAAATAATAGTTGTGTAGATAAATGTGAGAATACTGGCAGAAATAGTAACTGACAATTTTAAACATTTCCAACTTTTAGTTGGAAATAAGATAAAAGGAAAAATTCGATAAATCCACGCAGACAAAAAGTGTTGAATTCAAATTTTCCGCTTAGCCGAACGACTTTCGAGTTTCGGGCCTTAGCCAAACAACTTTCGAATCTGACGTAACACGAAGAAAAACTTACTCGTTTCTTGCCGTGTACCGTTTGTTCCGTCTTTTTCTGAAATTGTTTTAATGATTTGTGAGTTTTAGTAAGAGAAATGTTTTTAGACTAAGTAATTAAGGAGTGTTTGCAGAGCTGACTTTAGTGTCTGTGTAGTCCTCTGTGATTGTGAATAGAAAAAATGGCCATAAAACCTTCAAGTAAGTAAAGTATATACCCAATCCAGATAGCTGAAGCTTTTGCTACTCACTTTAGATCCTGTTTTAGAGAACATCCAGATATGGTATTTAGTTACTATGAAGAACACAACAATATAATTCTTTCCCACGACACATTCACGGTTGAGGAAATTTTGAGTAAAGTAGATAGTTTGGATAAAAATAAGGGGCGGGGCCTGATGGTATTCCACCAGTATTTATTAAGAATTGTGGGCATGTACTTGTTGAGCCTTGAGGATTATTTTTCAGAGATCTTTTGATAGTGCCTTTTTTCCTCAAATAGAAGGGGAACTTTTTTTCCATTTTCAAGTCTGGGGATCGTTGTAACGTCAGGAACTATCATTGATAACTTTGCTATCTATAATGCCCAAAAATCTTTGAAGCGATCATAACTGATGAGTTATTTGCAACTTTTTAGGGATCTAATAGCCATTGAGCAACATGGTTTTTATAAGTGGCGATCGACGGCTACAAATCTTGCTGTCTTTCAGGACTACCTCATCAACAACATCAAAAAAGGTTCTCAGGTGGAGGTAATTTATACACTATTATACAGACTTAGAAAAGGCTTTTGAAAGTGTGTGTCACGGTATTTTACTGAAGAAACTTGAGGCCTTTGGAGTTCATGGGCCATACTTGTTATGGATTTCCTCCTTTTAAGCAACCGTCTCAGCGGGTTAAATTAGGTGGTACAGTATCAAGCCAAATCAGAATCACGTCGGGTGTGCCAAAAGGGTTTCCCCATTTAGGACCATTTTTATTTTTAATTTTTATTAATGATGTTATATCAACGTTCAAGAAGTGCAAATGTTTATTATATGCGGACGATCTTAAATTTTACACAGTAGTAGAAACGATTGAAGACTGCCTGCTTATGCAAAAAGACTTAGTGAATCTTGTTCTGTGGTGTAAAAGTAACTTTTAAATTTAAACACTCATAAATGTAAGGTTATGAGGTTTTTCAGATGTCAGATTCCGATTGAATTTGATTATTCGATAGAAAGTACGGTACCAGAAACAGTCAAAACTTCTAACGATTTGGGAGTAGTATTTTATACGGAAGTAACTTTTAATAAACATATTGACAATATTGTTATTAAAGCTTGTCGCATGTTAGGCTTTATAAGACGTAATTGTACCTTTGTCTCAGATATTCAAGCGATTAAAGACCTTTATTTTACATTGGTACGTAGTATATTGGAGTATAACTCTGTGATATGGTCCCTCTCATATAATGTACATATTGATCGCCTAGAACGAGTGCAGAACACGTTCACTAAAATAATTTTGTGGAAACATAGGTTTCCGTATCACAATATCGATTATTCCATCCGTTTATTATTGGTTGGAATTGAGAGTCTCAAAAAGCTCCGCGAAAATTCTTTACTGTTTTTTCTATATAAAGTCATGCAGGGTGGTATTGACTCTTCCACACTTTTATCTAAAATAAATTTAAGAGTTCCGCAAAAAGCACTCGTACAAGGCAGTTATTTCATAAAGGGTCACATCGCACTAATTATGGTTTTACCTCTTTCGTGGATAGGTTGTTAAGAAATTATAATAATACTTTTCATAACGTTGATTTGTTTACCTTTACTAATTTTAAATCATTGAAAAGAGATATTACCTATAGATAGTTTATTAGCATCTTTGTATCTTGTTTTGTTGGTTTATTTACTTTGTTTAATTCCTGTTGTTTTAAATGTAACTATTAGTCATTTTTATTTGCAATGTAATATTGTTAGTTTTATTTAATTTATGTTATATATACATATATTTTTTTTTCTAAATACTTGGTTAGCATTAGTTTTGGTTATTGTGTACCATTTGGAACATTTTGTTCTGTAGTGTACTTTGTTCAATAAATAAATAAATAAATAAATAAATAAATATATTAGTGTTAGCCCTAGACGAGTAAGTTTGTCAGGTGATTTTTTACTTATTGTGTCAATTTTTAATTTCTGGAGTCTGCTAGTTTTTGAGTTATAAGCCCCACTGACATAACCTTAAAATTGCATAAACATTTCTAAAATTTCACCGATTTTCACCTAGGAGATTTAACCAGAAGTTATTGTGACATTTGTAATGTTATCCAACAGTCATTTACAATGCTGACTGGGTTTATATATATTTATTTGCAAAAAATAAATATTATTAAAAAGAAAAAAGTACATTTAGAAACTAGACACTTTAAGCTTTCAAATGATGTGCATTAAAAAGCATTTCAATAGATGATGAGATTTTGATTCGCGTTTATTCCAAAGATTTTCTAGAACTCCGGAAACGGCTAAAAAATGCAGATGGGCAACACATTTTTTATCAAACGCAAGAAAGATGGTAAAGCAGAATTTCTAGGATCATTGAACACCTGCTAAGGTCTCATTATAAAAAAGAAATGTTAATAACAAACCATTTTTCCAAAAATTATCAATAAATTAATGATATATACTCAAAATATTGAGAAAAAAAAATTTGACCCCTTTTTTAATATTCTAAAAAAAAACAGAAACTCATATGCAATAAAGGGTACGGGTTTTTTCCATTCCACAATTTTCCAATTCGCATATTTTGGCATATATTAGCAGGAAATCCATTTTCGGGCCTTGAAGGGCCATTTTCAGCCCTTTCCCACCTGTGAATGTTGACAAACTTTTTTTCGCTCGATAGCATCCCCGATAACCTAAGAATTGAGCCACAAGGGAAAACTGTACAGATTTATTTACAGCTTTGCCCTTCATTTACTGGACTAATACCGATAATAATAATAATTATTTCATTTTAAATAAAATATACACTATTAGACCAGACTCCAGCAATCCTTTCCAAGGACATCGCTACGCCTATGGGATAAAGTTAAATGTAACAAAATTTGAATACTGTTTTGTATTCAGCAGCGGTCGTTTTGTTCGGAAGAAGGTGTGCCTGGTGTGGTCCGCCAGAAAGGAAACTTTGTTTTACGATATTAAGAAGGACGAACTAGCCGCTTATTTACGCGAGGTAGAATTATAGCGAGGGCCAAAAAAAGGTAAAGATCTTGACATACATTTTGTCAATTTTATGCTTTACGTTTACGGCAGGCAACAGCTAATAAATGATTAGCTGGTCAGCCAAATAAGATGATGAATAACAGAATGTAGATAAAACATATTTAATGGCTTAGAATTATATATTTAGCAAATCAACTAAGAGAAGGGTAGGGCGGGGCGCGTATTGTTATTGTCTTTTATGGCACGACGCAACCTTAGAAAAATGTATGTCGGATCACGGAAGACAATGTGCCAACGATTTGTTCATAAACGGGTCGACATTTTTTTCTGCGTTATAATGAAGATTACCTCGAAATCTATAACATTTATTGCAAGGTCTGGGATCTGAAGTGGGCGTGTACAGTGAAATAAGGAATTCACAATTTTCCATTCCACTGGGAACACACAGTTCTGTATTTCAAACAGAAATATATGCTTTACTGCCCTGTGCAAAAGAAAATAAGAGGAGGGCTTATAAAAACAAGCGGATCTGCACATTAACAGACAGCCAGGCGTCACCAGGGACACTAGTAAACCGCAAGGTAACGTCCAGGCTGACATGGAAGTGCCAAAAGCCAAAAAGAACTGGAAGTCCTATGGGAGAATGCAACAGGGTAACTCTTCTGTGGGTACCAGGACATTTGGGAATAAGAGGCAACAAAAAAGCGGTTGAACTAGTGAGACATGGATCATCCACACCATATTTTGGACCAGAACCTGCCCTTGAAGTGACCAAAACCACAGCACGAGGGCAAACTAGATAATGGATCCGAAACAAATACGAGGAATACTGATGGGAAACCTCAATAGAATAGGACATGAAAAAGCTTTATAAGGGTCCCATTCAAAAGGACGAAGGAAGAACTACTTAGAAAAAGCAAGAAAGGACTTCGGATAACAGTAGGGTTGCTAACAGGGCACAATAACCTAAGAGAACACCTACACAACATAAGCTCATACAGTGGGGACCCAAGTCGAAGAATGTGGGGAAAAACAGCCTACATATCCTATGCGAATGTGAAGCGTTGAATCACAAAAGACAGGCATTATTTGGGCAACCAAAAATAAGCCCACCGGAATATAACCAAACCAACCAGTCTTGGGGTTATACAGACTTAAAAAAGAAACAAGACTAATGGAAAGATTGGTATAAAAGATTTTAGGCACAAAAATCCCAAGAGGCTGTGCTGCCTCCGATAGTGAATCAAGACTGCTCCCAAGGAAGAAGAAGAAGAAGAAGAAGAAGAAAAATATATACCAGATGCTATTTATTTAAGAAATACACTTTAATTAGAAAAATTATTTTGTAATTTGCCAAAAAGTTTTTTGTGGTGCCCCCAAAGAAAAATTGAACTTTTAATAGCAAATTATCTATTTGTTTTTTTTTGTAAATTTAATTTAATTTTACCCTCAAATTCCAGATTTTGCAAAATTATCTTTCTTTTTTCTATACCATAGCTAGTTGAAATTTGTTTACTGAGAATAATTTAAAATGGCTCTAATTTAAAAGAAAAATAAAATTTTTGCTAAATTACTACTTACCAGAACTAACCACGAGCAAAGTTTAGATGATGTTGCTAAACTGCAAACAACTCTATTTTTTGTATTTCATAATTTATTTTATTTTGGACTAAGTTTTTTATTTTTATTGATTTTAAGAAAAAACCACTAGAATAGATATTTTTTAGAGTATGAATCACAGTCATTACTGTTCGGAAATGCTTCGAAACCCACTTCAGAGTTGTGATAAGTCGGAGGTTAGAAAATATAACCTAATATAGATATATTTCTTGAAAAATGATGCTATCAGAATAGTGATCTTGCAAAAGGTAAAATAACTCGTTTTAATAGTATTATAATCTAAAAATACATCCTCAGATGTGCGAAATATTTTAGATTTAAATATATTTATGAATGTATTTTTTAGGATCCCATAGTGGCAGTTGCTGACAATATAAGCAAAATATGAAATTTATAAGTAACTTAAGCTTAATGGAAAAACCAAATGTGCAACGCATAAGAAGGAAATTTTCAAAAGGTTTTATGGAAAATGAAGATTTAGGAGAAAAATAAAATCTTTGGGTGTTTCTCGATGAAACCTGGATCTTCTCGAACAGCTTTTTCTGCAGGTCTTGGCAGGATGACAATGTATATTTCAGTGGAGTATTCTTATGACTAATTATATGCTAGAAAAAAAATGTATTTTCCTACACTTAAGGAAAAATTAAAGGGCCCATTTTTTTAAATTCTCAGGAGATTACCATGGCGAGATGAAAGCTGAAAATTTTGGGAAGTGGGTTAGAGATGATCTACTACCTAATTTGAAAAGGTCTTAGTCATTTTAGATAATGCCAGCTACCATAGTAGGTTGTTAGAAAACTGGCCAAATAGTGGCTGAAAGAAAGAAAATATTATTAAATGGTTAGAAGACCGTAATATTCCTTTTGCAAAATCGGCGACAAAATAGATTTTGTGGCGCTTGATTTAGCACCTAGCAAAGCCTCCCAAATCTTCTGTCGTTGATGCTCTTATTTAGGAGGCTGATCATCAAGTAGTGCGCTTGCCTCCATATCAGACAGCTTCAACTGCAATTTATTTCCTATTTTATGGAACCCACATTATTAGTATATTAATAAGGTAAATGGTGATAAAAATCATTTACAAGTTATCTTCTTTTTAGTTTTTAGCTATTCTTTATTAAACTGCCTTACTGCTTTTAATAAAAAACCAAATATTAAATGACTATCTCATTTAAACACATTACATCAATGGCCACAGTAGTTGCCAAAATGCTTGGACTCACAAATATCCATTTATAGTCCAGCTGCTAAAACGCCAAACCTCCCACTGTGTCTGCTCTCTTATAGTGAAAGTGCATATTGCATACATTTTTCTTTCGTCATTGCATTTTCTCATAAAAACCCCTGATTTCACTTCTAAAGCAATACCTTCCAACGTTTTTGATAAATTTATTATATAAAATATAAGCATCTTATTGTGTTAATGATACTCTGAATAAATAAATGATTATAACCGTTTTGTTTTATTTATTATTTAATATAGGAAGCAGCTAAAGAAGTTAAATCAGATGAAATAAATTGACTTATCTTTAGCCATCTTTAAAAAATAGTAAGGGATATCAAACCATCCCTTATAGTGAGATATTTTATCAGGATATTTCAATTTAACTGTAAAGAGTTTTCCTGCAAATATAACAAAACATAACAGGTCTGTTTGTTACTCAGAAATAGTGTACACTATATTACATTTTTTTTATGTACCCAAGCGCTTTAATTGAAGGTGTTTTTTAGGACTAAGTGTGTACAAAAAGTGTAAAATAGTGTTAACTATTTCTAAATAACAAACACTTAATAAATAACTTTTAATCTGCACTATATAAGCGAAAATGATAATTTTTAATAAAATATTATTGCCAAACATCAAGCTTTCACATGCAAATACATGAACAGCAAGAAAAAAATACTGATAAATTTAGTTATTGTAATCTACCAATAATTTTTTTTAGATATTAAGATTTTGAAATTCCCTTTCCTCAGTACGGCCCTGACTTAAATTCTTATATCAGCCAACTTAAATCTGAAAAACAAAATTTACTAATATGTAGGGATATTTGCATTGCCAACCTAAAAATGTTAGCTTGGACAAACTATACCCATTTTGCTTCTTATGCATACTGATGGGTGAGTAATGTATTTCTTTTCAAAAGTTTCTTTACTAATAACTACTAATAAGTCAAATCTAAGAGCAACAGCTATTTAAGTAAAGAAAGTGAGACATGCCAACATATCCCATAGGTCAGGTAGGTTAGCAAGGGTAAGACAACGAATCCCGTTCCGGAATGACGTCCGCAGTCGGTATAAACACGTTCACGACCACGTGGCACATATATGTGACGCATAGTTTTTCTGAGAAACTACCGTCACAAATATGTGCCATCGATTCTATTGCGGTTAAATACGAATAATTTCCTAACGGTTTACTGGCGAAGGATGCGATTTGGTTCCAGTTTCTAGCATAGTCTGGCACACATTTGAGGCGCGCGGTTTCGTAGTTGGACAGTTTATGTATACAAAACCCTTTTAAAATTAACGTGGCGTCTGTTGTTATTGCCTTCCGTTTAATTGATAATATTTGCGGTGTATTGTCCATAATAATTAAATACCTGATTGTGTTAGATGTTCTTAAGGTTAGTCCCATAAAAATTATATATTTTAGCTTAGCTGTGGGTGTCCTAAATATAGGACTATTTATGACACATATCTGTGACGCATGGTTTTAAATAGGTGGCTGGAAATTTTGTTATGTCGTATGTAAAGAACGTTTGTACTCTTGTGTTACACCAAGCTAATACCTCATTTTATCTTTCAGAATATGTTCAGAAACAAATTAACACGTTCACGATCCCAATTCTTAAATAGCGACGAGCTCGAGCAAGAAGCAAATAATGCAGCTTTTGAGGTAGGCGTTGCCAGAGAAAGATGGATGTGGAAGAGGATATAAGACCAGATTCAGAACGTGACTCAGATAGTGATGAAAGTTCATACCAGCCTGGAGAAAGTAACGTAGAAACCGAAAGTTCAGAAGACAGTAGAGGGGATGTATCTGATCAAAATGGAATTATTACAGATAATGAAGACATTAACGCAAATCAAAATATCACTTATTGTGAAAATAACATCAGTGACGAATGGACAGATTCTGAAGATAACCCGCAACCAATATCTTTTACGGCAAAAGAAGAAATAAAAATTAATTTTGCGTTGCCTATTGAACCATTTGACACATTTTCCTGGCTTGTTGATGATTCTTTACTACAAAGGTTGTCGAGTGGACAAACAAACGGGCTGAAACTCGTAAAAATAATCCCTCTCTTGGAAAAAAAGTAATATGCGGCAGTGGAGACTAATATTGAAGTTTAAAAATTCTTAGGCCTTTGCTTCTTATTGGAAATATACAGATGCCCTTTCTACGACATTATTGGAGCAGCGATCCTCTTTACGAACATCCTATATTTGGAAAAGTTATGAGCAGAAATCGATTTGAAACGATTTTACGCAACATTTAGTTTCTATGCTCCAGAAGATGACACTAATAGTAGGCTTTACAAGATTTCCAACCTGACCGGACCCTATCTTGAATAATATTGACAAAGTATATTATCCATCAGAAAATTTATCAGTGGATGAAGCATTACTCCTTTGGAGAGGACGGCTGGGAAATCCAAAACACAAACAGTTGTCTCCTACAAAAAACTAAAAAAGAGGGGTAAAAACCTTTGGAATAAGAATATTTGGAGAAAAAAAGAAAGGGACAGTTGTTTAAAAATAAGAAGGTAACTTTAAAAATGGGCATGATTTTAAAGGCAGAAAGAACGTCCTTATGATTTCAAGTAAACATAAATCAGGGATGATAAAGTAACTTCAAAAAAGGGAGTAAAAAAATTCAAACCTGAAATGGTGGCTGAGTATAACAAGCATATGTCCGGGTTGACAGAGCGGATCAAATGACCTCATATTATTGCACACCCAGAAAAACTATCAGGTGGTATATGAAAGTATTTTTTCACCTTATGGACATATGCCTATGGAATGGGAATTGGTTACTAACAAAATCATTAACAAAAAAGTGTCCTATCTCCAATATAGAGAACAAATAATAAGAAAACTTTTGCAAGTAGATTGTCCAAAACGAAAATCAAGGGAGCTTCAGGCACCAATCATTTTCCATACAAAGAAGACAAGAGAAAAAGATGTAGATTATGCAGCCAACAAAAAAAGAGAAGCATGAGCTGGTATTCATGTTTAGCATGTAAGGACAAAAAAGGCCTTCCTGTAGGATTATGTGCATCTCCATGCTTTGGCATATGGCACAAAATGTAAAATAGGATTTTTCGCAAAAATCAAAGTTATTTATTAAGTATTTGGGTATTTTTTTTTAGAATTATTATTATTTTTATCATACATTTTTTTTAAATTTATGTTTATTTCTGAATAAATATTTAAAAAAATAATTTTTGTTTAATTTTTAATGTACAATCCTAAAATGTGTAGCAATATATTTAAAATATTATGTCACATTAATGTGACATGCGGTTTCTTTTAATTATTATTCACCCTAAACCGATGTCACATATTTGTGACCTTACATAATAGTACCAAAAAAATAAAATAACTCACAAAAACTATAAAAATTGAAATAATTTTGCCAAAAGTGATGTTATACGAAAATTAAAGTAGTTGGTTTATAGCATCGTCAAATTTAGGAATAGCGGTCGTGAACGTGTTAAACGAATCGTTTTTTTCTCTATTTTATAATTTTGTTATTGTTTTACATAAGGGTATGAGATATGGTATGTTAATTTAGATAAGTGTTCCAGAAACCACATGACAGTTAGATTAGGTATTCTATTTAGAAAATAGCCCATCTTACTACTGACTGGCTGGCTTATTCACTTACTTAATCACTGGCACTTTTTGAAGAAGTAAAGACTTAAAATTTGGTATGTAAGTTGTTATGTTAAGTTGGTATGTTGCTTGTTCATACTGCCGAGCAGCAGGGCTGCCTCTAGTAGGTGTATGCTCAAAGGCAAAAACAACTAATTGAAACTTATCTGTTTTTATTAAATAGAATTATATTTTTTATGTACATATATCTTAAATAGTCCCAAAACGTCACCAATGTCTTATCATAATTGAAGTATTATTAATAAAATATTATATTTATGGTCGATTAAACAATTTAATATCTGAATTATATGTAACATTTAAGTACAGATAAAAGCATTTTATGACATAAAATATTTTTAATAAAGTATCATCCTTTACTTGCAATTTTTCTTTACATTACCATTATTCTTCAGTCCCACAATAATATCCTATAGTTTTTGCGAACGCCTTCAGGCCTCCACTACTATACAACAGCTGAAAAAATAAAATAAAAAATAATAAATAATATATTATACTTCAAGTCCAAAATTTCTGTCAATGACGCATCGCTCGCTTTTAGAGTGCCCCGGGTTGTGTGGGGTCAGGGGAATCAATTCCAGTGGCGTATGCATTTTAAAAAATAAATGATAAAATTTCGTCAAAACATGAAAATATTTTTTTCAAGCAAAAGTTATTTTCTCACATTTTCATCAAACTTTTAAATTAGTAACAAGCCTATATTATTTTGGTATTATTCGGATTAATAAAAAATGTAATTTTTTTGCTTAATTTTGCACACCTCCTATTTTGCGGCCATAGAACACAAATTTGAGTTTCTTTGGCGATTTTTCAACGTTTTTCCAAAAAAAAAAAAATTTTTTACTTTAATTTTACCTTCTCTGATTTTATTTTGCTACATGAAAAAAATAATAAAATGTTAGTCTAAATTTACTATAAATTAAAAAAGATGTAAAAGCAGAACGATGACAATCCAAGTTACACCGACTTGCCAATTCACCACCGATCTTGCAATTTCAATATTAAATACGATATTCACACGCATTGCTTCATCAAAAATATCCACTATATAAGGAACACGAAAGCTCTGAGATCATCAGCTTGTAGAATCCAATAACTATTTCGGGTCTTTCGTGTTTCGTATTTAGGATTTCCATATCGAGAATAGGTATTTTGATCAAACATTGCGGGTCGAGCGAAGCAGGTTCGCATACCTTATAAAATGTCATAAAGAAAACTATTACAACCTGGTAACAGGTCAACATTTTTAAATTTCGAGTTGAATTCGGACGTAAACGTTTTACCTACTTTTTATTGAAAATTAAGGTTTTTCCTTACTTTTAGAGTTTTTTTTAAATATTAACATAGTATGACTTTTTTAAATATATTTTCGTGCAAATGAAAGGATTTAAAGGAATATGCCGTAAAATGGAATTAAACAATTCAATTATTGTTTTTTTAAATACTATAAGAAAGGGAGCCAAAAAAACAGCTTCTGATTCATGTTTAACAATCGAAAAGTAAAAAGTGTGCAAAAAAATAGCGAAAAAAACGCATTTTCCAGTATCCGAATAATTACTAATATTGATTTTTTTGCCTTTTAAAACTCTGAATACCGTACGCGAAAAAACTTTTGTTAAAGTTGCACATATCTCGGCAGCATCCAAAGTGGTTAGTTCTGGATTTCGTTCCCGAATCCCATGGTAAACATTTTTAACCATTATTCGTTCTTTTAACGTTAACTGAGTTTTTTTTTGTAGGCGGATAACTAGTTAAATGTTCGTTAATATTCATAGTTTACAGAATTAAAAGCACTTAACAACACTAAATCTTTATATACAATTATATACACTAAATAAGATAAACTATTATAAAATTGGCACAAAAAATATCTATATACTATAATTATTAGAAATTTATAATATTTAGAAAATACCCTGTATAGCAATTAAAATTTAAACTTACAAAATCTGTCCATAATTAATAATAACTAAATAAAATCATCGAACAGCACGAAAACCCTGTCGATACGTTTATTTTCAAGTCTCCTCAAGTGTAAACTAAGGAATGTGTGTTGCCACTTTTATTGTCTTCTCGATAACAATGATTTCAATACATATTGGCGTGCTATTTTAAGTGCGATCGCTGGCTGGTGATTTATTTTCGCGAATTATGACAACGTGGCGATGAAACTTTTGGCCGGTTCACTGTTATTTGAGCGGAAAAGTATATCATAGGCTTAAAAATCATTTACTAGTGTTAGATTTTTATTCAGCCGCTTCGTCGGTTGGGTGGCCGGTATTAAATGAGTCACTGACAGAAATTTTGGACTTTAGGTATAGATTTAAATATATTTATGTACCGGGTGTCCAAATAAGAAAGGACGCCGGCTGTATCTCAGAAACTATTTAAAGCACAACGTAGGGAAAAGAATATTTTTGATAAAAGTGGTCAAGAGAAATAGATGGAAATTATGTTCAAGTTTCCAAAACTACCGCGAGGTGGCGCAACCGCAACGTAAAATAGTCAGTATTAGGTACAATTTTAATAACATCAGCAAAAACTCAAACCAATTCAACATTAGTTTGGTTTAGGACTTTTTGTCGTATTTCCAATAATAAGGGTGGGTAGTGATGAGCGAGACCGGTCTTGGTCTTGCGGTCTTGGTCTTGGTCTTGCAGCAAGACCAAGACCGAGACAAGACAAGACCGGCTTTTCGCTTGCAAGACCAAGACCAAGACCGGGATATGCAAGACCAAGACCAAGACCAAGACCGAGAAGTGCAAGACTACGCAAGACCAAGACCGACCTGCAAGACTCTTTCACTTTTGCGACTTTCTTTAAATATTATAATATTTAATTTTTATATTCACTATACAGAGGTATTTTATACAGGCGTTACAAAAAATGTGTCAAGAACTGCCAAATAAGGCGATTATTTATTAAGGTTTCTTTAACTAAATATTATTTAAATTATTCACTTTGTTCTTTCATGCAGTTTTCTAACAACGATAACAAGTCAATTCAATAACATGTTTCAAAAATAATAAGATTATGACTTAATAGCCCGACAGTGCTCGATATCTCCGAAATCGTTCACGACAGAAAAAAAAAGGGGTACAAAGTTATAGAAGCTAAAAAGACTTTTATATTCCTAATGTTTTTTTTAAATTAGCTATCTAGTAATGCCACTTACAGGGTGGATCAA
Source organism: Listronotus oregonensis (assembly GCA_019359885.1). NCBI lineage: Eukaryota > Metazoa > Arthropoda > Insecta > Coleoptera > Curculionidae > Listronotus > Listronotus oregonensis. The sequence goes on from JAHBCN010012397.1 coordinate 21,334, forward strand.
AAATTTCCACAATAAAGAAAAATATTATTTTTGTTTTACACTGTAAGAAGTGGCACCATTAGATTGCTTCTTAAAACTATGATATAAATGTTAAAGAAATGGGTTAGTAAAAATTATTATTTTCGTATCATACTTTTTACATAAATTTTAAATATCACTTCCGGTTTAGACGGAAAACGATATTTAAAAACCATCTACGTTGATATTGTTCCTATACGGCAGTTCAACAATTTTAGCATATGTGTGGTGATTTTTTAAATGGATTTTTCGCCATATTTTTTTTATTTTAGGTTAAAACCTAAAAATAAGGAAGTTTTCTTAGGTGGCAGTGGATTTTTCGGAAAATTTTGAATCAGAAAATAGTTTTACATTTTACGCCCTTTTTTTCTATAATTTTTATATGTTCAGTTTTTCACCATTATGAACGGTTTCAAAGATATCGAGCTTTCTCACACTTATGAGCCACCTTGTATATGCAGAATGTTTATAAAGTATTGTGCCAACTTTGTACGGCAAATGTTTGACTAATTTAAAGATAAAAAGTTTATATAAACTAAAAAGATTCCTAAATGACTTTTTTTAATCAAAAATCAATGTTTACATATTAGAATCATTTTCACGGAAATTTCACATCTGGTTGAAATTAAAAGTTTTTTTCTGCTCACACAGATTTGTTTTAATTTTATATGCTTCTTTAAAGAAAATTTTAATAATTCTTATGACTTAAATGTTTTTATGTGCCACAATTTAACTAAAAATGAAGCGCTATAAACAAATAACCCCCCACATTTAAAATATGTTTTTTATCAATTAATTCAAATGTACGTAAAAGCTTAAAATCATTTATTTATTTTTAAGTATTAAAATATATATTATATTTAAGATCACTTACTTTAAATTATTACTACCAAAAAAAGCAAGACCAGCAAGACTCTTGCAGCAAGACCAAGACCAAGACCAACACTGAGTGGTGCAAGACCAAGACCAAGAACAAGACCTTCATTTGCCTTGCAAGACCAAGACCAAGACCAGGCTTGCAAGACCAAGACCAAGACCAAGACTAGCCCGGTCTTGGTCTTGCTTTGCTCATCACTAAGGGTGGGGAAAGATGATAAATAATTTAATTTTCAAATTGCTTTATCTTTCACATCTTTCATCGAAAGTGATTTAAGTGGGTACTCATTTAAAAGTAAAATTAAAGATTCTTTTGGGTGTCAGCTAGTTTTTTAGTTCACCAAGTAGAGGGCGTTGTTTAAGGAAAACTTGGTTTTTCGAGATTTTCTCGAGAAAGTTTGATACGATGATATGATTTTTATTGTAGATTTCGAGAAAAAAAACTATACTCTGGCAAAAACTGCGTTTTTATATCTACATTTAGTCCAGAAGGCCACCATAAAAAACCAAGCCTAAGGCAAAGCCTATATAATAGCGTGCTTTGCCTGACAGAAAAATCGCTGGTAGACATCTGATTTCACGGTACTATATGACAACCAATGTTATTCACAGCTGACGCCATATTTTGATTTATAGAATATACTAAAAGTTTTCGTTTGTTCCAAAAGATACCTAGGAAATTTCCTGTAAAAATTATGGCTAAGATCAGTGACGACGAAATGGAAACTGGCACTCCACCCGAAATTACAGAGCAGCGAACACGGCGTGCTACAATTTATAACCAGAAAAATCAAGAAGCAAACACAAAGCCGTTTACTGAAATTGAAACATTTAATTCTTCTAAATTTTGATAACTCAAATTTGTATAAATAACATTTTTGATATGACCCCAAAGGAAGAAGTCGTTTGGCGAAAGATCAGGAGACCTAGCTGGCCAATTTATGGTGTAATTTGGTCCTATAGTGAGTCCTTTGAAAACATTTTGAACATATTCCCTTACTTCTCGTGATATGTGTGCAGGAGAACCATCCATTTAAAACCAAATGTCTTGATTGTCAGGTGCAACTTCTTTCAATGCCAGCCCCACTTGATTTTGTAATAGTTCTAAAAAAGTGTTTGTTCTCAAATTGTGATTCAAGAAAAAAGGTCCAATAATCCGATATCCAAATATACCCGCCCAAACGTTTACCTGTTGGGGGTATTGAGTCCTTGTAGATACAAATCTGTGTTCATTTTCTTTGCTTCAGTATCTGAAGTTTTGAACGTTTGGTTCATTGTTTAATGTAAAGGTGCATTCGTCACTAAAACAAATATTGCGTTAGAAGTCTCTATCGTTATTCGCCATTTCCATAACTTTAAAACAAAAATCTGCTCTTCGGATCTCATCGCATTCCCTTAATTCCTGATGTCTTTGATATTTGTATGGATGATATTTATATTTCTTTAATTTACGTAGTACTGTGCTGTGATCCTTTCCTACAACTTTGCCAAGAAGCCTGGTGCTAATTCCTATACTTTCTTCTACATGAAGTAAAACATCTAAATCGGCATTATTTTCTTGAGCTCTTCCATCGAGTACAATATTATTTCGCTCTAAGCAGTTGCATTTATTAATAACAGTACCTTTTGTCTCAAACTCATGAACGATATTTTGAACTGTTGTCTCACTTGGAATGTGTCTGTCAGGAAAAAACCTAGAGAACATGTCGGATTCTCCTCGATAACTATTTTTCATGTTATACCATTTAATCATTGTTATTTTCTCTTCAATACTGTAAAACATTTTGAAATAACCTATACAAAGTAAAACGTCAATTAAAAAGTTGACAAGACATTTTATGTATTACTGATGGATTCATTAAAGTATGTAGCAGGTATGCAACGATTTTACAAATAGTTTTTCTTAAATAACTTTTAATTGCCTTATCAGAAAAAAAAATAACTTTAGAATGTGAGCTAATCTTATCAACGACTACAAAATAGTCTAATACAATTTGGTTGTAAATTCAATAGGGGAGCCAATATTTCAATGTATCAAATTTTACATGAGATTTCCTATGGCCAGTCTGTATGCACCACCCGGTATAATTTTAACTAACTGAACATTTATACTTACCCCTGTCTTAGCAGCTTCAAAGGGCAATTCAGCCCCATAATGCCAAATATTTGGTCCTTGCTCTTGAACAAGTTTTACAGAAAAATTGGCCAAATTTATAGATTTATCTGCAATAAATCCTGCTGAATTTTTAATCACGTTTGCCGTTGTATTAAGGGTTTCTATAGGATTCTCCATCTAAAAATTTGTATAAATATTATGTTAATACATATATACATACATAAATCACAGGCTATTGCCTTTGATCAGAGTAAAACAAAATTGCGTTTTAGCGCCCTCTGGTCAACGCTTTTACCTGACGTTAATTGTATGCGACCCAAAACACATATATATAATATAAGGACCAAGGTCTTATCTAAAATTATTGGCCTTTTGAGGAACTAGATCTTAAATTAGACCAGGTTCTATCCACAATTTTATTCTAAATAAATTATATATCCCACACACGCTTATTGTCTCCAGGATATAAATATAACGGAGTACCTAACAATTATAAGTATTGAAAGTTTAACACATTTAATTCAGCTTAAAAAGTTTACTTGCAATATGGGTAAAAAAATATTGGTAAAAAATCAAGTTTAGGCACCCTATTACTCTCGTTCCCTTTATAATTTTCTATTTTTATTTCTTTCTCTGTACGGCACCCAGTTTTAATATTTGTTCCTAGGTATAGGTTTTCGGTAACGCCCCTATTGTTTCGTCTTCTTCTAGGTGTAAATCATTTCTGTCGTTTCCAATGCATAAGTATGTCGTTTTTGATCGATTTACCGAGAGTCCCCATTCCTCATATTCTTTAAACAACCTTCTTGTCACGAATTCCAAGTCCTCCTTATTTTGGGCGGCAGCAGTTTTATTATTGGTGAAATATAGAGTATAATATAGTTGTATTTTCATTAATGTGTTTGCCCATTCCGCTGCATGCTCTTCTCCATTTTTCTAGGGATTTATTAAGGCATATCTTAAATAAGGTGGGAGACAAGCAACACCCTTGTCCCAGACCTTTGGTAACTGGAACGCTGTCCGACAATTCACCCCTTAGCTTAACCTTATTGAAGATCTTTTTATTACTTGCCATATTTTTTGCACTGGGGCAGTATCATTCGCTTTTGTAAGGTCCAAAAATACACCTCTATTTTTGCGACTTCCTTTTTGTTTAGCTGGGTAAGACTAAAAATATGGTCAATGCAAAAGAGACTCGCTCGAGAACCTGCCCGATCTTCGATTTCTTGATGCCGTATTCTTCTTCTAGGAGACTTTGGAGGACTTTTTCATACAGACGGCTAAAAATTACATTTAAAAAAACTTATCCCCTATGCACCAAAAGCCATTTTCTACAGTACAAAATGGGTTTTTATTTTTGCCAGTTGCGTTCGTGCAGGATTTGCACAGAATAATTTTAAAGAGAAAAGTGGTGCGCCTATTTTTTTTTAAATTGAAATTAACCTTCATCCTTTGTAAAAAAATGGATGTCCTCTATCCTATAGCTCATTTGTCCAAGTTTATATAAATGATTTTTGGTAAGTAGACTTTTTACAAGCTGTTAAAATTATTGACTCAACTTAACGAACACCCTGTAAATTATAAAAAACTGAGTTTCATACCTGTTGCGAGTAATAAACAGCTGCTATAGAGCCTGCAGTTACTACAACTACAGCGCCCTTGAAGGTGAAGGCACAACCGACAAGTTTGATAATTCCTGGACCTGTCACTCCTACAACCTTCGCAGAGGCTGTCAATACCTTTGCCGCTTTAGCGGCTATAACCACATTTTGTATATCTACCGTATCCTTAACCCAGGAAATTCCCGGAATATGGTATTCTCCTATTACTGAAATCAAAATATAGTAAAATGGTATTTTTAATTGTAACTTAATTTATGAGCAAAATTATTTATTTGATAATGAAAAATTAACAGCACATCATCAGCACCACCTGTTAAAAAAAGGTGCACAGGTGAACTTAAAAGACTAAAATCCGTACAAAAAAAATCTTACTATGACTTTTGTAGAATCGAACAAACAAAATGTTTTTTGGTATAAAATTAACAATTTTGAAAAAATTCATAACCTGGATCCTTTTAAAGTTAGAAAACATGATTATTTATAACATAATCTTTAACAAAAGTGCAAAAACTTTAATGATAGATTATTTAACCCATTTTATTTAGTGATGAGCGAGACCGGTCTTGGTCTTGGTCTTGCTGCAAGACCGAAACCAAAACCAAGACTTCTTTTTCGCTTTCAAGACCAAGACCAAGACCAGGGTATGCATGACCAAGACCAAGACCAAGACCGATCTGCAAGACTCTTGCACTTTTGCAACTTTTTTTAATAGCTATTTATGTATCAAGGGCGTTACTGGGACTATAATGCCCTGAAGGTCGAAATAGCCCCCAAAGGG